>PVHY01017225.1:0-24907 GCA_004024945.1 Uropsilus gracilis
AAGGTTTTTATTTGCCATTTTGCTCTTTGTTTTCTAACTTTTCAAAAGGCAATTTCATATCTTTTCTGATTTATTTTGTCATAAAATGAATATCTTAATATAAAATTTAACATTTAAAATTTTTTTAAACTTCTATTTAATCTCATTTTCTTCATACATATTTAGTCATATATGTAGTTATGACCCATTATTTTTCCCTCCCCCCCACACCCCCTCTGGTGGCTTGCAAGTCTTTGGTCATTTTTTTGCCCATTGATCTCTTCTCTTTACTGGTGTAGTATCTTTTTCCTGGTTGAGGGACTACGCTCCTGGGACTTCATGTTAGCATTTTTTTAAATTAGTTTCACACCACATTTTGAATTATTAATTGCAGCTCTAGGGCTTTTTATAAACAGATTAACTTATCAGAATCAGTTTCCAGTTTATATTAACTTAATGCCAATGATGTATAGAAATATTATTATGTATGATCAATCTTTATTATTCATGGATTCCATATTTGTAAATTTTCTTACTTGCTAAAATTTATTTATAACTCTAAAATCAATACAAGTTTGGTGCTTTTCATTTATTTACATAGTTTTGAGTTTCCATCTTGAGTCTTCTGAATTCAGAATAGTCTTGCTCCATCTATATCCCCTGTGTTCTTACTAGAAAATACATTATATAACTACACATACAGTTCCATACAGTGTACTGTATTCATATTATCTTATATAATTGATTTTAAACTCTGATGAAAAAGAAGAGACACACACTTACACTTTATTTTCTAATTACATAAAATTGCTAATTGTTATTGGTTGACTTATGTACAATAAAAAGATATGTTTCAATATTAATTCCCATTAATTCAGAATGTGTTTTTTTTTTTAGCATGGTGTTATTGCAGATATAATTACTAAAGTTCAAGTTATATTGGAGTACATTGAGTTCATACAATGACTGTGTCTTTATAATACTGTTCTCTTTATAAGAGGGAAATTTAGACAGGTACAAAGAGGGAAGGTATTCATGTGAAAATAGAGGGAGAGATTGGAATAATGATTGCACAAGCTAAGGAATGTCTGAAGCTACAGAATCTGGAAGAACCAAAGAAGGATTCTCCCCAGTGGTTTCAGAGGGAACATGGCTTTGCTGACACTTTGCTTTCAGATTTCTAGTCTGCAGAAATGTGAAACAATTAATTTCTGTTTTTTGTAAGCCACCCAGTTTTTAATGGCAGTCTTAGAAAACTATTTCTCTTTCTGCTCTCTTTTCAGCTATTGTACTCTTCAACTCCAACATTTCCCATTGGTTTTGTTTAATACTTTATCAATATCTTTATTAATGCAACTTTGCCACATCTTCCTGTTATTTCACTAGTCATAGTTATGTTTGGATATATTTATAATGGCTACTTTGAAGTCTTGGCTTGTTAAATCACACATCTGGTTACTCTCAGAGGTAGTTTCTTTTGCTTGTTTTTTCTATCCTGACATATGAATCATTTTTTCCTATTTCTTTGCAGTTTTGTGGGGTTTTTGTTGGAAACTGGACATTTAAAATAATAATTATAGCAACTCTGGTTACGGGTATCCCCACCCTAACCTCTAGGTTTGTTTATGTTGTACATATGTTTATATATTTAGTCAAGGGCTAGATTATTTTAATGAAATCTATTCTCACATGCCCCCACAATGTGAAGCCAGTGATGTTGTCCCTCAGGAGGCATAGTCTAGGGATGCCTAGAGGCACCCTGAATCTTGTCAGGGATCTTTTTTCACTACTTTTCCCCTTGACTATAAGACTATATCCAGCTATCAAACTAACTAATTGTCAGTTGCCTATTCTATTATTTTCAACAATCTCTTCAGTCATAAATTGCTCCATAAATTGTTATAATCAAGTTGGAACTCTTTTGAAGGAATAAGTTGAGATCAGAGTTTCAGATTTATTCTAATCCAAGGAGGATTCTTCCCAGATCTCTTTTCCCATTTCTTTCTAGTAAACTAATAAATTCACAGCTTTGACTATATCTCTAATGAACCTATCACTTTCTAACCAATTTCCTTTTACCACAACTGTTACTCTTTTTGAAAATGCACATGGGCTTGAACTTCTCCACACTCTGTTGTAAATGAAATCTGTTCCTTTAGGGAAGGATTCAAAGATTTCTGTTTTATGTTACTCAGGACAAAATTTCTGAGCCACAGCTCTGATGCTGGGGGTCAGAGGCAATGACATTTTTATGATGAACAACTCCACTTTAAGAGCTGATCACTCAGTGGAGGGAAAGGCAGGACTTCCAGATTCTCTCAGCTTACCTCTCTTAGCATGGTATCCCTGCCCCATGAACCAGGTGAACTTTTAGTTGTGGCTCTAGTATTCTCAGTGGTATTGCCCCCTCATCAGGACCTCTGTAACATAACTGGAAACTGAGTGGGAAAAAAAGGACCACCCGTTTCTAAATCTTAATCACCTAGAAATTAGTCTCCCCACCAGGTAACTGGGGGCAGAGTAGGAATTTCTCATGTCCTGCTCCTCCCAGGAAGATAGCCCTTCAACTAGGAGCTGAGGAAGAGGGAGTTCTGTGTTTTCAGCTGCAACATTATGGAGTGGGGTTTCTGCCTCACTGCACTGCACTGGAAAGGAGTGAATGAGTCTTATTTCAAGTACCCCAGTGTCTTATTTTCCTTACTGAAAAGTAGCAGAATTTTCTTGAATAGATTCTTCATTTGTTGAATGCCCTTAGGTCTTTCTTAGAGGCTTTAAATTTTTCTCTTTACAAAGATATTATTTTGAAAGCAGTTTTAAGGTCACAGCAAAATTGAGAAGAATATACATATTTTCCATATAACTTGTCCCTACACATGTGTACCTTCCCTTCTTATCAACATCTCCCACCAGAGTAATATATTTGTTAAAATAGATGAACAAGCATTGATATATCATAACTACCCAAAGTCCATCGATTACATTAGAATCACTATTACCTTGTAGTCTATCAGGTTGATATAATGATATCAATTCATGAATGAAAGTATTGTTTTTATTTTTTATTGAATAATTTATTTATATATATATTTCACATCATTTTATTCCCTGGGGGTCACTGACCATCTCCCCTCCCAGACTGCTCCAGCTGGTCCCCACCCTCCCATTGTGTGCTTTCATTTGGTTGTCCATATATTAGTGAAACCATTTGGTTTCTGTCTTTTTCCTTCTGACTCATTTCTGCTAGTATGATTTCTTATAGGTACATCCAGGTTTCCATAAATTCATCAAATTTGTCATTTTTAATTGATAAGTAATACTCCATTGTGTATATAAACCACATCTTTTTCATCCATTCATCTGTTTGGGGACATTTGGGTTGTTTGCATGTCCTTACATTTATAAATAGTGCTGCAATAAACATCCGAGCATAGGTGTCCTTTTGTACCCACATTGAGGTCTCTTTTGGGGAATCTACCCAAAAGAAGAGCGATTGATGGGTCTGTATTGTTATAGAGTATTTCCACTGCTCTGAAATTCCTGTTCTCTGCCAATTGATCCCTCCTTCCCACAAACCCAGGCAATCACTGATATTTTTACTGTCTCTGTAATTTTGCCTTTTCCAGAAAGTCACAGAGCTGGAATAATATAGTATGTAGAATTTTCAGATTGACTTCTTTTACTTGGGAGTAAGCATTAAAGGTCACCCCATGTCTTTTCATGACTTAGTACCTCATTTCTGTTTAGTGGTGAATAGTATTCTATTGTTTGATTATGCCAGTTTATCCATTTGAAACAGCCTAGGTAAAAGAAATTGCAAGCCTGTGGGATGATTTGTCCCAAGTCCAGTTTGAGCAGATGTATTAAATGATGGACTGTTGAGTCCCGTCCAAATAATTTGGCCCACTCCCTGGCCATGAGGCATCGTGATAGGCAAAATGTATTAGATCCTGACTAATGACTATGTCACGGTCTTCTAGAAGGAGAAAGCTGAGAGTCCACATGGTACACTTGGAATATAACCTTTCTGCACATGTCCTCGCACAATCCAACCCAGAACAAGCTACAATGATGTTCTCTGCCTCCCTGCCTCATAGATTTACCCTTCAAATATCACCTCTTAACTCTTCGAAGAACCTCTCTTTCCCATACTGGTTCCTTCATATATGAGTCTTTCTAATAAAGCCTTACTTGATTCAAGTACATTTAGTACTATTTGATGAATTTTTTTCCCTAGAGAACAAAGGACTCACTCTCTTCTGTCGAAATCTGTAACATATTAAACCAGAGGGCATATTGGTTGTGCCCAAGTTTTGACAGTGATGAATAAAGTTGCAATAACCAATCATGTGTAGATTTCTGTATGGGCATAAGTTTTTAATTCCTTTATGTACATAACAAGGAGTTTAAGTAGTTGCTGGATCGTAGGTAAGAGTATCTTAGTTTTCTAAGAAACTGTCAAACTGTCTTTCAAAGTGGCTGTATGATGTTGCATTTACACAAGCAATGAACATGAGTTCCTATTGCTCTATATCTTCACCAACATTTGGTGTTACCTGTGTTCTGGATTTTGGTCATTCTTATAGGTGTGTGGTGATATCTCATTGTTGCTTTAATTTACATTTCTCTGATATCTTTATGATCTGGATTGTCAATTCATATGCTTATTTTCTATCTGCATATCTTTTTTGATGAGGTGTTTGTTAAGATCTTTGGTCAGTTTTTAAATTTGGTTGTTTTCATATTGTTGAGTTTTAAAAATGATTTGTGTATGTTAGATAATGACCCTTTTGGAAATATTTTCTCCCAGTCTGAGACTTCCCTTCCTGTTCTACTTACAGTGACTTTTGCAAGGCAGAAATTTTAACTTTAATTAAAAATAATTAAAATCCAGCTTATCAGTTACTTCTTTCATAGTTTATCTCTAAATGTCATCACCATACCCAAAGTCACCTAGATTTTCTTTTATGCTATGCTCTAAGAGTTTTACAGTTTTATACTCTATATTTAGATTTATAGTCCATTTTTAGTTAATTTTTGTAACTGGTGTAAGGTCTGTGTCTAGATTATTTTTTTATATACATATGTGAATGTCCAGGTGTTTCAGAAACATTTGTTGAAGAGACACTCTTTGACCTATGCATTGCCTTTGCTCCTTTGCCAAAGATCAGCTGCTTATATTTCTGTGACTCTATTTCTGGGCTCTCTGTTATGTTCTATTGGCTTTTTAAAAATAATTTTAAATTATTTATTTATATATAAATTTTACATCTTTGTAATCCCCAGGGTTCACCCCCCCCACCTCCTGACTGTTTCCACCCTCTCACACCCCTCCCCTGCCCGAGTTGTGTACTTCAATTTTATTGTTAGCTTGTTTTGACTTTTCTTCACGGCTTTTTGTTTATCTTTCTCATGCCCCATACAATAGTGAAACCATTTGGTTTTTGTCTTTTTCTTTTTGACTAGTTTCTGCTAATATGATTTCTTCTAAGTACATCCATATTATCATAAAATCATCCAATTTGTTATTTTTCATTGATGAGTAATATTCCATTGTGTATATATACCACATCTTTTTCATTCAATCATCTCTTTGGGGACATTTAGGTTGCTTCCATGTCCTTGCAATTATAAATAGTGCTGCAGTAAACATTCAAACACAGGTGTCCCTTTGTACCCACATTGAGGTCTCCTTTGGGTAGATTCTCAAGAGAGCAAATGCTGGGTCAAATGGTAGTTCCATTTTCATTAATTTGAAGGTCCTCAACACAGCTTTCCATAGAGGATGGACCACTTTACATTCCCACCAGCAGTGTAAGAATATTCATTTCCACGTCCCCACCAGCACTGTTGTTGCCTATTTTTTGGATGTGGGCCATTCTTACTGGTGTAAGGTGGTATCTCATTGTGGTTTTGATTTTCATTTCCCAGACTCCTAGTGACATTGAGCAATTTTTCATGTGCCTGTTGGCCTTTTGTATTTCCTCTTTGGAGAAGTGTCTTTTCAGTTCTTCTCCCCATTTTTTGATTGGGCTTCTTGTTTTGTTTCTGTTTAGTTGTGTGAGTTCCTGAAATAATTAACCAGTTCAGTAAGGTAGCCAGATGCAAAATCAACACACAGAAGTTGGTAGCTTTCTTATATGCAAAAAGCCAAATAGAAGAAGAAATCAGAAAAACCATCCCATTTACCATCGCACCAAAAAAAAAAAAAATTAAATACCTGGGAATAATCTTAACATTATTCTATACAAAAAGAACTATACAAAAACAACTTTTAAATGCTGCTAAAAGAAATAGAAGATGACATAGGGAAATGGAAAGATATTCCCGGCTCATGGATTGGAAAATTAACATCATCAAAATGGCCATCCTACCAAAAGCATTCTACAGATTCAATGCAATCCTGATAAAAATCCCAATGACATTCTTTAAAGAGATAAAACAAAAATTACTGAAATTCATATGGAATAACAAAAGACTTCAAATATCACAAAGCTTCCTGACCAGAAAAAAAGAGAACAGAGGTATTACAATTCCAAACTTCAAACTATACTACAAAGCAATAGTAATTAAAACAGCTTGGTACTGGTACAAAAACAAACAATCAGACCAATAGAACAGAATTGAGTGTCCGGAAATAAAACAGCACATATATAGTCAACTGATCTTTGACAAAGGAGTGAAAAACTTACAGTGGAACAAAGATAGCCTCTTCAATAAATGGTGCTGGGAAAACTGGACTAAGACATGCAAAATAATGAACCAAGACAACTCCCTCAGACCATGTACAAAAACCAATTCAAAATGGATTAAAGACTTAGATGTCAACCTGAAACTGTAGCATACATACAGGAAAACTTGGGCAAAACCCTCCATGAATTACAATTCAGAAATTGCTTTCTGGATACATCTACAGATGGCAAAAAAGTGAAGGAAAACATAAACAGATAGGACTACATCAAACTAAAAATCTTCTGTACAGCAAAAGAGACAACAGAAAAAACAAGAAGAAGACCAACTGAATGGGAAAAAAATTTTGCCCTCCACAAGAGTGATAAGGGTTTAATAATGAAGATCCACAAAGAACTCACACAACTAAACAAAATAAAACAAGAATCAATTTGCTGACACCCACAAACTAACTTGTCGGGGTTTTGATTGGAATTCCATTGAATCTATAGATAAAATTGGGAGGAACCAACATCTTGACAATATTGAGGCTTCTTACATGAATATGGAATATTTCTTCATTTATTTAGTTCTTTTATTTCATTACCAGAGTTTTGTTTCCTTCAAATAGATCATAGAGATATGTTATCAGAATTATATGTACTTCATTTTGGGGGTTGCCAATGTAAAATGGTATTGTGCTTTAGATTTCAAAGTCCACTTCTTCATTAATAATATATAGGAAAGCTATTGAACTTTATCTTTTAGCCTTATATTCTATAACCTTGCTATACATTATTTGTTAGTTCCAGGAATTCTTTTTGTCAGGTCTTTCAGGTTTTTACACAGATAGTCATTATATCATCTATGAACAAAAAGTTTTGTTTATTTATGTTATTTTGTTTATTTCCTTCCTAATCTGTAGACTTTCATTTCATTTTCTTGTCTTTCCTTTTAATTGCATTAGCTAGAATTTCCATCATGGTATTGAAAAAAAGTGGCAAGATGCTACTTCCTTCTTTTGTTCCTGATTTTAGTTTAGAAGCTTTGAATTTCTCCACATTAAGTATGATACTAATTTTTGTAGCTTTTTTTTTTGTCAGGTTGAGGATACACCTTTTTGTCAACTTGGATACACCAAGTTGAGGATACACCTTTTACACCTGGTTTGCTGAATGTTCCTCATGAATGGGTGTTGGACTTTGTCAAACCCTTTTCTGCATCTACTAATATGATCACATAGTTTTTCTTTATTGACCTATTGATGTGATGGATTCTTAAATTGATTTTAAAATGTTGAATCAGAGTTGCATACTGGAACAAATCCACTTGGTCGTGGTATATAATTCTTTTTATACATCTTTGGATTTGTTTGCTAGTATTTTGTTGAGAAATATTGCATCTATATCCATGAGAAATGTTTGTGTACAGTTTTCTTTTCTTGAAAAGTCTCACTGGCTTTGGTATTAGAGTAATGCAGGCCTCACTGAATGAGTTAGAAAGTTATTTCCTCTCCTATCTTCTAGAAAAGATTACACAGAATTGGTATAATTCCTTCCTTCCTTAAGTGTTTGATAGAACTCATCAGTGAATCCATTTGAACCTAATACTTTCTGTTTGGGAAGGTTACTGATAATTAGTTCAATTTCTTTAATAGCTATAGACTTATTGTCTAATGCTTCTTGTGTGAATTGTTTTATTTTGCCTAGGTCATCAAATTTGTAGGCATAAAGTATTTCATGTTATTCCATTATTATCCTTGTAATGTTCTTGAGTCTATAGTTTCTGATATTAATAATTTCTGTCCTCTCTCTTTTTAAAAAATTAGCTTTACTACAGGCTTTCAATTCTCTGATCTTTTCAAAGAACCATCTTTGGGTTTTGTTAATTTTCTCTGTCTATTTCTTATTTACAGTTTCATTGCTTTCTGTTCTAATTTTTATTATTTTTCCTGCTTATATTGGACTTAATTTGTTTAATTTTTTAAGGTGAAACTTAGGTTTTACTTATAAGTCTTTTTTCTTTTCCAAGCATGCATTCAAAGCTATGAATTTCCTTTTAAGCACTGTTTTGGTTGCATCCCACAAATTTTTATGTTCTGTTTTTATTTTCATTTAGTTTAAAATATTTTTAAATTTCTCTTGAGATTTATTTTTTGTCTTATGTACCAAAATTAAGTCTGATCGTAATTTTTTGTAAAAGTTCTTTATCAAGTTAAGAAAATCATGACTCAAATATCATCAAGATTCTTACCAAAATTTAGCCAATTTCTTGACTAAATATTTCTCTACCTGCTGTGTACATTAAGAATAATCTCCGGAGACTTTAAATGGTGCTTTTTTCCCAACTAATTTTCATCAGCAAAATGGTTGTTTCATTGAGGAGTAGCATGAGCTTCCATACAGTCATTCTGGGAATGACTTAAAAATTTTTCTGGTGGGAAAAGTATTTTTGGTAGGGATTTCTTCTTCACATATTTTCTCTACTAAAAGTCAATCCCAAACCCAAAATTTTATTCAGGGGGAAAGAAAGCATGCTTAAAAAGTAAAATGAAGTTGTGATGTAGTACATTTTAAAATTAAGTCCAGTAAAGTGTGAAGTTTATCACATAAGTGCTAATGTTTTTGTGGAGTAGGTGTCAATCAGATGTGGAACAGCAGTAAATTATGTGTAGAACATTCTGTTCCTTGGAGCAGCAGAAATAATCTCACCCTTGTAAACTATTTATGGTTTGTAGGGCCTGCTCTGCTGCTGATACTGTTATGGTTTTAAAATGTCATTTAAATTTTTTACAATTTATTTTTAATCTTTAAATCACAACCCCAGTAAATGATTATTGGGATACTTCCCCCTCCCTCTGACACCCCCTCCATTCACTCAGACCCCTCTTTCTTTGCTGTTTGTTAATCTGTGTTGAGTCCATTAGTCTTTTTCTTTCCTGTGGCAGTGTTCTTTTGCTGGGGTTAGGGACTGTGTTCTTGGTGTTGCTGGCTGTCTTCCTCACTCCCTTCTCCATGTTGTTTTGCTTCTTCTTTACCGTATAGTTCTGGCATCTGGTTTCAGGGGCCTCACCCCCAGCCAGTGTCAGTGAAAAAGTTTCTCTGTGGATACAGGCATCTGTGAATGACCATTGTAGATCATCTCCTCTCCCTCAGTTTATAGCTTTGCTGTGGAGCTGATGCCCTGACTTTGTGGTTTTCCTCTTCCATGGGATGGGGAGAAGCACCTTGGTCTCTTAGATGGCATCTAAGAAATGAGATTTTGGCTCCTCCAGTCCCATAGGTATGGATTGGTGACATCTTGTCTCCATGGCTGTTTTGCAGTCCTGCATGCACTGGTTCTCTTGTTATTCCATCTCTTGTGTCCTACTCAGATGTATGGGTTGGATGTTTATCTGACCCCTCACCCATTCTATGATGATTTTTGTATTATTTGTGTTCTTCTTCTTCCTCCTAAAGATTAGCTGGAGTAAGAGTGAAACAGAAGGGGCATCCTACAGTCCCCCCCTCCATGCACCAGTAACTCCCTGCATTGGGTTGGGGCCCGAATGGCTGGGCAGGTGCAGTCCCAAGCCCCCTTAGGATAGGGGCTTGGCTGAACCCTACCTTGGCCCTTTGGACTGGCAGATGGTTGCCCCATGCAACCATCAACTGATTGGTGGGGCTAAAAAAACCCCATCCAGAACCCCCCTTCCCAGGATCTCTGGCACAGGGGCCCTACTTGGGGTACCTCCTCACTGCCTTGGATCCCTGCTGGCAAAGGGGCCCTGACCACCCAGTTCCCCAGGTGTGCAAGCAGCCATGTGGCTGCTTGCTGGTAGGTGGGGCTCAAAGCCCCACCCTGCACTCATGGTCTCATTTAAAATTTTTTATGAGAAAAACTGTCTTTACTAAATATTGGCAAGAATACAAAATAACCCCTCATTTGGTCTTCAGAAACATACAGGCTGGGCCCCAAAATGCAGAAAGGCAGATTGTGATATTACCATGAATTTTAATTGCAGTAGTGATCTCTTCCATGTTAATCGTTGGGGAAAGATCTTTGTTTTCTCTTTCTGCTTTGTTTTCTCTTCAGTGACAGTGAATTCTGAACACTGGCTAGGCTGGAAAACTCTTATTTCAATGGAAAGTGTGATCAGCCTATGTCACTAGGAGAGATGACTTCTAAACTGATTAACTGCCCTCTCCCCCAAATTTGTCTCTTCTTGACCTACTCATTCTGACCATTTTGTCAAGAGAATGGTGAGGCTTAAAAAGTCCAAACATCTGAAATCTATATAATGTTATAAACCAACGTAACTTCAATTTAAAAAATTAAGGAGCAGGGTCCCAAGGAAAAGAGGCAGTCATAGCCATTCTTACTTCTCTCACCTTTGGTAACCAGTGTGTACCTTGATTCTGGGCAGCCAATCTTCTTATGTGCCCCTAACTGGCAACTTTATGTCCTGCCTACAGGACCACAGGACTTGAGAAGCAGATTAAACCTCTCTGTTCTTGGGAACCTGTCCTCATTCATGAGACACACTGAGGAATAACTGAAGACCACAGTCACTGCAGCTCTTGGTTTCATTCCCTTCTGAACTCCTCCAATTTTCTCTCTATCCTTTATGGATAAATGTTTTTCATCAAGATATTTCACTCTACTTCTCTGTTCTGAGCACAGTGTCTCTCCTCCCATACTTCCAGCACATCAGCAGTGTGGCCTCAGTTTTTGCCAGAACCTTTAGATTTTAGACATTGTTCCCTACATGCTTCCCCTTCCCCCAAACTCCCAACTCTCTGTCTCTATCTCTGTTTCTGTATCTCTTTCTTCCTTCTCCCTCTATCCATCAATAAATTCCTTTAATTGCTTCTCTAAAAAGCCTGGGTTCTATGGTGCCATCACCGCCCTTGACCTTTGTCTCTTTTTGTCATGCCAATTGTCATCTCAAAGTCCACTCTCCGCCTCCTTCCCTTAGCTGCTTTCTCTCCTCCTTCTCTTGCCCCTGAACTTTCTTTATAGAGATAGCTTTTCTTTCTTCTTCCAGTTCCTGCTCCTCTTCATCACCATTCTTTCCAGCATCCAGGTTTGCACCCTAACAAAATTCAAGGCTTGGGGGTTACAGGGCTTACGATGATCAGTCAAGTTAGGTGAAGAAGATAAGTGGGCATTAGTGGGCCTTAGGGAATGTCTTTCTGTCTGAAGGGGGATGCTAGTGCTGGTCCCCAGCCTACTGGCACCTTGTGGGAATGTGAACCCAGTGCTGCCAGACCCTCTGGTTCATTAAGGGAAGACAGAAATCCAGATATTAGTGTAAATATTTCCATTTTTAAAATGTTTAAAATTCCTTTTCAAGAACACGAGGTGTTCTTGACCTCGTGGGGTTATATGGGGTTATAGACACCCCATATTTCTGAGCTATATTCAACCTCTATACCTCAGTTCTACTTGCGAGAACTGGAACCTCATAGATTAACTTAGTTGCCTACTTCTGAAAGATCGCCTGTGCAGGGTCTGTACTGTCTTCACTTCACTGGCTTCCTCTTGTGGGTAACTGTAGTGGCCTCTGAAATGGTCTCTATTTTCTGCTCTTCTTTCCAGTCTACTGTGTTCAACCTCATTTGATTTAGTAAATTCGAAACAGCAAAACAGTGTGGCTAATGAATGGGCTCTGAGATTAGCTGTAGAGATTTCATCCAGGCCACCCATTTAAAAACTATGTGAGTTCATCTATTGGTGTCTTTGCTTCTCCATGTGCAAAGAGAAATAGTAGTATCTAGTCATAGACTCATTGTGAGGATTTATTGAAAATCCATGCCTAGTCTGGAATAATGACTCAAAAATATCAGTCATGATTGTGTGAAGTCTATCAAAGGCTCTCTTGCTTGTCAGATCTAGTTTAGACCTTTTTATCTAAGATCAACTTGTTCTTATTCTGGTCTCAGTTCTCCATACCACTTCCTATGCAACACTTTAGCGCCACTGGACTTTTTCTCTTTGCCTATACTTTTTCTCTTTGCCTTTCCTTTCTTTTTAATATCCCTTTCCCCATAGAAGTGTCTTGGGCAAGGTTGTCTCTATGATCATCCTTATTTCAAAGAGGAGCAAACTGAGGTAAACTGAGGCAGAATGACCTACCCTCAGCCTTCCAAACCAGGAAGTGGAGAAAGCAGGATTTGAATCCAGATCTTTCTGACCCTAAATCCTGTTTTCTCTCCACTTTATGTGGAAAGGGAAAGACACACATGGACAGGAAAATAAGGGGGAAACTCAAAGTTCAGTTTTCCCTCTGGAAAATTATAGGGCATTATTTTTTCTCTATGATGAATCAATAGAATAGTGTAATTGAGAATGGCGTCAAGATAGGCTGGGACCAGGATACACTGGTGCTTATGAAAATTGCTTAGGCCAACACAAAGCACTTAGACTTTTTTATTGAATTTGCAGTGGTTTTTTATCCTTATATAGATTTTAGGGTGTAGATCAGCATCTGGATATACTACATGATGTTCACCACTGAGTCTGATTCTATCCTTAGGCATAAAATTGATTGTTTACCAGATTTATGCAATTCCCTTTCCCTCCCCTTCTGGTAGCTCTAATTTGGTCTTACTTGGCTGTGTATATATATTTTTGAATTAGCATTTTTGTATTTTTCATATCAATGTTCAGAAGTGGGATAACTGGATCTTAATGGAATTTTCATTTTTAATTTTTGGAGCAATTTCCAGCTGTTTTCCATTATGGTCATGCCAATTTACTTCCCCACCAACAGGACACTTCTCTCCAATACCTGCATCCTGTCTTTTTGAAAATAGCTGTGCTCATGGATGTATGGTGATATTTCACTGTTGTTTTGATTTGCATTTCATAAGGGGCCTTAAAAATAGGTTTAGAAACACAAGTTGCCATAAAAGAGAGGAATCATTGGCTGCTTGAGGACAACAGGTTATGCAGTCTGGCTCCCTTAGTGGCTGGTATGGTTAAGCCTTGATACATTTTGGCAGCATTGATATAGCATAGCTCTTAGGTACTCCAGATGGAGAGACAGACAGTTCAAGTTTGAATCTCAATTTCCTTATTTATAATCTGTTTCATCTTGGAAAAGTTATGTCTCATTTTCTTTCTGTAGAGTGGAAGATAATAATAGTGCCTACCTCAAAGGGTTGTTGTGATTAGTAAATAAAAATATGCTTAAAAAACTCTCAGAACATTACCTGAAACTCAATAATAATAAACCCAATAATAATAATTCATCTCATATCTAGTACATTATTTTACTTATCTAGTATTGGTTCTTCCAGAATTGTGTGTGCCCACACCAGGTGACATTGAAAACTGATTTTTTTTTACCTATTACAACTAGTGCTAATTGGTAGACCTTTAAAAACTTTTGAAAATGCTCCAGACACCTCAATATGAGGATAGTGAAAATTTCTGAAATCTTAGTGTAATTTTCTGAAAGAGGGTGACCAAGCTTCTTTGTGCCTCCTCCTTTATTTGTGTACTTGTGCTTGTACAGCTAGTAGTATGAGTCCGTAGACTCTGGAGCTATTCCATGAAGGAAATACAAATCAAAACTACAACAAGATGCCACTTCATACCTAGTAGGATGGCTCTAATAAAAAAAAACATGGCAAATGACAATTGTTGGCAAGAATGTGGGGCAACTGGAACCCTCATACATTATTAGTAGGCAACAATATGGAAGTTTCTTAAGGTTCAACATATGACATAGATTACCAAATGACTAATTCTACTTCTAGGTTTATACTTAAGAGAACTGAAACAAACACCTATACAAAAACTTGTATGTGAATATTCATAGAAATGTGGTTCATAATAGCTAGTAGAATGGAAACAACCCAAACGTGCTTCAGTGTGTGAGTGAATAAAAATTGTTATTTATCTAGACCCATGTGAAAGAATATTAACCAGCTATAAAAAAAAATGAAGTATTGACATGTGAAACTTGGAAACATTATACTAAGTGAAAGAAGCAAGATAATGGAAGCCCACAGATTTTATGGTTTCATTTACATGAAGTGCCCAGATTAAGCAAATTCTTAGAGTCAGAAAGTAGATTAATGTTTGCCACGAGTGTAGGGAAGGGGGAAGAGGAAACTAATGGGTACAAAGTTTCTTTGGGGAGAGTGGTGATGGAAAGGTTCTAAAATTAATACTACTAATGGATACACAAATCTGCATATGTCAAAAACCACGAAACTGTCTAATTTGGTTGAATTGTTTGATATACAGAATTCTATCTCAGTAAAACTGTCAAAGAAAAAACATGAAAAGAGATAATTACTCAGAGACACCATATCATATTTGGCAAAAAGAGTTATCAAAGATCATCAGGAAATACGTCTGTCTAGCTGTTTATTCCTTGAGTTGTGTGTGTGTGTACATGTGTATGCATATGTGTTTCAGGCCATATTGGTCCTGGCCTGGCCTCAGGTTGCATAGACATTGTCTCAGAGACAAAATTTACCCTCTGTTTTTTAATTCTCCCACTGGCTTTCCTTCTACCTAAAAAGATGTAACTGCTTTCTCTTGAAATGGCCTTTGTATTCTTATTGAGCACTGTGGCTGTGTATGAATTAGACATCAATTAATTCTTTCTGAATGGATGACTTTTGGAGAAGAACCACCAGGCAACATCGACAGGCAGTAGAATGGGAAGTGGTGGGCTCCTTCAGGCTGGAGGTCAGCCTAGATTTTACCACATACATCCCTTGTGGCATGGTTGCCAGAGAAAGGCAGATCTGCTAGACTTGGCCTGTCAGGATGCCTCTGCAGTCAGCTAGTGTGAACTGCTCATGTCCCAGGGTGCCTGGGGAAGCACAGGTTCACTCTTCCTGGTGGAGAACTGTGGAGAACCTTTCTGTGAAAAACTTGTCAGGTTGGCTTGTGCCCCATGCTACACAGATTGCTATATGTGTTCCTTTGTAAGGGTATATCCTTGAGCATTAGTTGCCAAATGTTTCCAACCTGGAGATGATTTTGTGTATTTTTGGCCAAGGGAAACATGGTGAAGCTGAAGATCAAACTGTGGTAACTGCAACTGCTGGTTTGGTGCATCTTTTAAACCTGCAGTTAGTGAGATGAGATCTTGGCACCTATTCCCTTTCCCTAACTTCTCCTCACACAACCCTTCCACCAGGTATTATTTTGGTACAACACTGGATAAGAGTTCATTTTCAAAAAGCATGAGATTTGAAAGCAGCAACTTTTATTGAACTCCTACTATATACCGGGAACTGTGAATACAGCACCATATTTAATCCTTCTAGTAACCCTGAGAGGGAAGTCTCATAGCTACAGTGTTATACTTGTGAAAACTGTGGCAGACCTCACCTCTGGTAGGACATTGGAACCAAAGTTGATAACAAGAAACTCCCCCCCTCCTGTAGCCTTCAGTTTTGCCTTTATCTGCAGCTTTCCATGTCACCTTTCTGTGACCAAGGTTTGAACTGGAAGTCTTCATCATTTTTTTGAGTCTCACAGTGACTCTGGATGGTTCACCAACACTGCACTCACAAAGGGAAAAGGGAAGGATGATTTGAGAGGAAACAGAAGGCAAAAGGGATCATCCTTGTGGGGTAAGTAGGGCAAGTGCATCATCTGAATGGGCTGTTCGCTTCATCTCTTGGCCTTCTGGTAACCTAGGCTTTTGAAAGCCAGAACCGAAGAGTCACAAAGCCCTGAGGTGGGAATTATTTTATAGCATTACCAGGGCTATCCCAGCTAACATGGACTTTTATCATGAGAAACAGATACAGAATTTTGAAGGCTGTGACTGACTCAGACCTCTGCACTGGCGTGGCGGTCATAGACACATGTGGGAAATTCCCAAATTGACTTTCCCACAGAGCTGTTTTGGAGTGGGGGACAGAAGGAGGCCAGGGGTGGAGAATGTATTTTAGTTATTTATTTGATTAGTAGTTGTTAAATTGTTGGACCATTTAACCAGAGGCACTGAGTGGGATTTCCCCAGGGGTCACTTCTGGGCATATGAAAGAACTGAGAGGACAGGAGGCCCTAGCTCAGTTTTGCACACTGAAGAAGGAGAGCCTACAATAACATGAAACAGACAATCCCACATTCTTTCTATTGGTCTCAACACTGCTGCTACAAAGAAACATTTAGATGACTCCACACAACCTTCTCCCCCAAACCCGCAACACTCAAAGAGGTTATCTCTTTTATTAGCACCATAGTGTCCATGCCACCTTGATGTCATCTTGATGCTTCCCTCTTCTTGCTATCTGTCTTTGTTTGTTTCTTTTTTTTTTTTTTTTTTGAGACTAGGTCTCACCATTTTTGCCTGTGGAACCACAGTCTCATGTTCCCCAGGGTAACACAGACTCAAACAATCCCCAGCCTCAGCTTCCCAGATTGCTGGGATTATAGGCGCATGCCACCACGCCCAGCTATACTTTT
This sequence comes from Uropsilus gracilis, assembly GCA_004024945.1. NCBI lineage: Eukaryota > Metazoa > Chordata > Mammalia > Eulipotyphla > Talpidae > Uropsilus > Uropsilus gracilis. Next base: position 17,071 of record PVHY01017225.1, read on the forward strand.
TTGGAACTAGGTCTCACTACGTGCCCCTGGCAGGACTCGAACCGTAATCCCTGGTTCCAGCTGTGGCTTCCTAGGCTGCCGCTTACAGGCATGTGCCACCATGTCCGGCCATCTTGCTACCTTCATGCCAGGCATGAACATGAGCAAACATGTGCACATGCACATGTGCACCCACCTCCTCACCCCCACCCCCCACATACCCCTAGATGCTCCACCTTGTTGATTTACAGTATCATACACATCTATCCTTTCCTTTCTCTTCTTAGTGAACCCCAATCTCTTTATCTCAGGTCTGGACTTTTGGTTTCATCAACCACTCTTTGATTTCCTCAGCTTCTCTTTGTGTCTTTCATGTGTCTCCCATCACATTGGGCTGGCTTGAACCATCTTGTCACCATTGCTAGATGAATGGTCCTATGGAACAGTTTTCTTTCATTCCTCTTTTTCAAATAATTAATTGTGGCGATGTATTTGATGTAGAGGTATAGGGTCACCCCCTCAGATGTGTTTCCATAGCACACCCACCACCAAGACCCCACAGTTCACCACAGTCTGTCAGGACCCCTGCATACCCCACTGTCCCCTCTCTCCCTCCCCCTCAGGTAGCCTCCTTCTATGCTCAGACTTCTAAGGTTTCTTATTGGGTTGTTCCTGTCTGACCCTTTGTTTTGTTGTAATAGTTTCCTGAGATGGGTTCAAGGTTTCTCAAATGCTTACAACATATGATCCAAATGCCTTAGTTTAACATTCAAGGTCCCATGTTCCCTGCGCTCAACCTCAATTTCCAGCCTCAGTTCCTGCCACTGACCTACTGCACTAAGACCTTGAAGTTAGAGAACATGCCTGGAGCCCCAGTGGCACAGGAGGCTACCTAGGTCGTTGCAAGGTCAAGACTTGTTTGCCAAAGAAATGAAGGAACAAGGGAGATGAAGTTATCACAGGACTCATTTTGTCAAGTATCTGCCTTGGACCCTCTGTCCCTGACCAGTAAGTTTTTCTCTCTTTCCAGGGTCTGAGTCATTAATAGTAGTTCCAAAGTTACAGCTCCTAGTCCCTAAGGACCTACAGTCCTGCTTTTCTGATTGTTACATTAAATAATTCTAAATGACCCCCCCCCCCCATTTTCCTATACCTTGTCTCCTCCTCTTGCATTTTCATTAGATGCCTGGTGCCTAAGGCATTTACATTTGTGACCCTTGGATTTCATGGTGTTTACATACCTTTCAACTGTGGCAAGGCCTTTTGACCTGCTTTGAAATAAAAATGATGAGTTCTTTGCTTACGTGGTTTCCATTGTCATGTAGCGTACAGCAGCCAGGACTTACCTGCTCTGGTCCCCAAACAGGCTACTGGAAATCAATGGCTTGTGCCCTTAGCATTTTTGAATTTTGCAGAGGGAGATGCTGTTCCATTGAAAATGATTGTCTTCACATAGTCCAGCACAAGTGGTGCCCGTTTATATCCCAGAAACGAGCAAGCACAGCCTGTCTATTAGCAGCCAGCTGGATCAACACAGGAGACATTGGTACAGGCACACAGTATGCATTTAGCCTAAGTTGCCGGGCAGGGTTCTTTTCAGAATGAAGTGCTGAATGCAGAATGTGTGTTTGCCTGCACTACGCTCTCCTCTGCCTGGCTCTTTGTAGCCCAGTCTGTACTGAAACTCCCTGCAGAGGCTCTGGCCCGCTGGGGGTTGGGGGTGAGGAAGGGGTTGTCAGGGAAGGCATTCTTACCACTGGGCTTCTTTGTACTAGCCAGTCCCAAGGACCACAGAGCTGCAAACCGGCCTGACACCCAGGCGGCAAGGGGTGCAGTCAATGGTCATTGATGCTAGACACACAGCACGGCAGGAAGGCTCTCCTCCAGCTTGGCCATTAGTGAACCCCACATACTTGGCCAGCATCTGGGTGAAAGGTACTAAGTGCTGGGCAGGGGGTTGGTGTGGGTATGTGTGCCTGTCACTGGGCAAAAGTGGAATCATTGATAGCTTGCAGTGATTTGGGCATACATATATCCTGATTGTCCCCGACTCAATGTAAAAGGCGCGGGTCGGGGGGGGGCATTCTGTTAGGGGACACAGTGAATTTACTGTATATGTAGTAGTTGTAGGCATCTGGTGGCAGAGCGGAGGAGGATAAGAAAGGCAGAGAGATGAAGCCAGCATTTTTTATTTCACAGTTTCACGTGCATGAAACCACTCTAGGGGCTCCCTGGGCTGAAAGGGATAGACTCTATATACTTTGCCCTTCCTGCTCATCTTCTTATGAACTTGGGGTGACAAATCCCCAGACTCTTTGTCCAAAGTCAAATAGAACAGAGGTCAACCTTCCAAAGAAACTTTATGATACACACTCCAAAGCTCTAGGGAAACAGTTTGAAGCTTTTTCCCCTATTGTGAGTTTCCTTGGTATGACTAACCAGCCCACGTCAGCAAGACACAGAGTGAGACGTTGCTGTGTGTGCAGAGGAAAGTGGTTATGGAGGACAAGCCTCCTTGCCAGGGTGAGCCATGGAAGCTGGCTGAGCAGTACTGGGGTGTGGCCAGGTCCCAGGACCATATACACAGTGTGATGTGTGGGCTGGCGTGACTGTAGGTGTGCTGTATGTTATGTCCATTCTTCTGCCCTGACTGGGGGGCCTCGCTGTAGCTGTTCTGGGTGGATTTGTTCGATATAGGTTGAAACCAGGATATTGTGGCATCCTGGGATGAGGTCTGAAAACCCCAGTGCCAATTAGACAAGCATGCTATCAACTTCATTTCCACATTGCCAGAGGACCCATGTCTGGCAGCACATGGTGGTGTCTAAGGGTTTCCAGGTCTTCTCTAACTGGCCTGCAGTATTGCAGGTTGTCCACATCAATCCAGGGACACTGTGCATTGAACTTTGCTGTTTCTGACACACTCAGCCACTCCAGGCTCTTAGAAGTCCAGCCCCTCTGCATGGCAACTCTAGGGGAAAAGGCCAGGCATTGCCTACAGACCTTTACTTGCACCTCGTGTTCAGTCAAGGATCTTTCATCACTGCACAACGGGACTTATTTCTGAAATGCAGGCTCAAGATGGCAACTACTGAAGGGATTCTGGCGTGGCTGCTCTCCATCTTTTGAGAGAACAGAAGAACTGGGGATCTGCTGCTTCTTTCATCCTGTATAACCCCTTGCCTTCTAGCATTTCAAGGAGAGCTTGCACATCTAGGAGCATTTGAAATAGAGATGATGGTCCTGTGTTTACTAACCAGCTGGCCAGATCAGGCATGCCATGTGCCTTACATGACTTGGAGACTTTGTTGAATTAGTTGAGGTTGCTCTCCCCTTTGTGGTAGGAACGTGGGACAACGAGTGGGTCTTACAGTTTTCTGAGCAGGGAAAGCAAACTCATATGTGTGTGAGGCAGCATCCCCACCCCAATCCAAAGAGCAATTTGTGGTGTCAATGTAAGGCCCATGTCCTCACATTACTTTTGAAAACATTGTACAGGTTAAAAACAATGTCCACACCAACCATACCTGCAGACCCTATTCAGCTTCTTAGTTGCCAGTTTGTGACTTGTTTGGAGCAAATTTTTGTGGTTGTACATCACTCAAAACTCTTTTTGCCTGGTGAATTTGGTCTTCCAAGCCAGCTTAAATGGCATCTCTGTGACTCTCTAATTAGCCGCCCCCCATCACACACACACAAACACACACACACACACATACCTCATCTCCTTAGGCAAGTGCATATTCCTCTCTCTGATCCCTCGGTTTTTGTGTGGTAATATACAAATCATTCATTCATTCACTCAAAGAGCTTTTATTATTATTGCTAAGGGATATGCTGGGGTTCCAGAGATGAACTGGGTCAGCACAGCGAGAAGTAGGTGGACAGACTATGAGGCTCAAATATGTAAAGCTCTGAGCCACGTGAAGGAGCCTCCTTGTGTGTGTGTGTGTGTGTGTGTGTGTGTGTGTATGTGTGTAAAAGCCAAGAAAGGCTGAATTCAGATGCAAGGAGATGGCTCAGTCAGATATGGGAGGAGGAAGATGGTACAGTTGACCCTTGAATAATGTGGGGATTTAGGGGCTCAACCCCACTCTGCCCTCAACACAGTTGAAAATTCATGTTAACTTTCAACTCCCCCAAAATTTAACTACTAATAGCCTTCTGTTGATCAGAAATCTTAACAATACAGATGGTTAACTGACACTCATTTTGTGTACGTATCATGTACTATATTCTCACAATAAAATGAGATAAAAGAGAGTGATACCAAGGAAATTATATGAAAAAATTCATTTACAGTGCTTAAGTTCATGTATATTTATGTCATCAGTGTACAAGAAAATCCATATATAAGCAGCCTCACATAGTTCAAACCCATGTCGTTCAATAGTTAATTGTGAATCAAGCTGAGGAAAGGGCAGGTCTTTCCAGGTGCAAGGAAGCCCCTTATTTGACCCCTGCGCCTGTGGCTGTGGATGACCTGTTGGTGGCCCTGGTGGAGAGTTGCTCTGTGACGATGGGCTGGGAGACCAGGGATGAGGTGGCATATTTAGTGTCTGGAGGACCATGCTATGAGTCTTGGCTTTTTCTTTAGAGGCAGTGTGGAGTCAGCTGAAAGCTTGGAGCAGGGAAGCATCGAGACTGGCATTGGCTTTGCAAAGCCCATCCGAGAGTCTCCATATGTTAGGTGGACAAAAAGGACAAGAAGGGAGAGGGAAGTTAGCCAAGGAGTTGTATCCCCAGCTCCTATAACACTGTTTGCTCTACCATTGAGGGTGACTTTCACAGACATCTGCTAGGGTGTCTCATAAGCTTCTCAAACTTACCATGTTCAAAGCCAAACCCCTGACCCTTAAACTTGCTGCTCCTACAGTTTTCCCCATCTCAGTCAATGGCATCCCCCAACTCCCCCAACTTTCAATTACTTAGACACAAACCTCAAGTCATGTTTGACTTCTTCCTTTCTGTCTTCATTGTCTGCCCCATTAGCATGTCATGTTGTTTTTACTTTATATAGAATTAAACCACTATAAATTTCATGGGTTTTGCACCCATCATCTCTCACCTGAATAATTCTAACAGCCTATTTTGCAGAACTCCCTGTTTCTAAAATGACTATACCTTCTATAGTCTGTTCTCAACACGCCATCCAGATTGATCCTGGTTAACCCTAAGTTAGATCACGTCTGCTCGAACCTCCCCCCTGCCCAAGGATCTTTATTTCAGACTAAAGGCCAAAGTCCTTATAATGGCCTGCACCTGTTCCCCCAGAACCTGTTTGACTTCATGTCCTAACTCTGTCTCATTCACTCACTCTGCTCCAACTATACTTCTTACTGTTCGCCAGGCTCAGGGTCTTTGCATTTTCTGTGCCCTCTGCCTGGAATTCTGTCATATATCCTGCGGCTTTTTCCCTTACTTTCAGGTCTCTGCTCCTCAACGTCTCCTTCTCTGATCATCTTATTAAAAAAAAAACCCACATCTCTGCTGGTCCATTGTTTCATCTTACTCCAAACTAGACATTGTTTTCTAACTTGCTACAGGTCACTCATATCTGTTGTTTGCATCCCTTCACCAGAATGTGAGCTTTACGAGACCAAGACCAGGAAGTTTATGCCCTGCTGTCTTCTTAGCATCTGCAACAATGTCTGACACATAGTAGATACTCAGTAAGGACTTACTGAATAAACAGGTGGACTGTGTGGATGAGTGGGCTTGCCCCAAACCATCTCTGGTCCATGTGACCTGGAGCAGAATTGTTCAGGGGAAGAAGAAAGCCCACTGGACCAGAGACATGGGCAGGTCTTGCCAGGATGACTGTGAGAAGTCCCTTCTGTTTGTGAATGCTCAGTTTGCTTCTTTATAAAGGGAGGAGTTTGATGCAATGATTTTTAAGGGGTAAGGCGAGGGCTTGGCTGACTGCTTGCCTCTCAGCTCCCATGGGCCCAAGGAAAGAGGTCCTTATTCCTACCATTCCTTTTATCTTTCTTGATCTCTTCCAAGTGAAAATGTATTATTACCTCTTCAACCCACATCTATAAGAACACCATGTTATAGTTTTTCCAGTAACAATGGGAGAGGAGACTGTCCTCAGCTATAGTCAGCCAGACGAGCTATGTTCCTGGAATACACCTGGCTCCTGCTTAAGGCCTGCTGCACTGCCAACTCCATCTGAAAGCCATGGTAGGGTGATGTCCCCTTACTTTCTGAGGCAAAACTCCTACCACACTTGCCACTCAGGTGGGCCCATCACTAGAGCAACTGCATCTCCTCTCCCAGACCAAACTCTCCCTCCTGGTCCAGCTGAAGCCTAGTATTTATTAAGCATTTTTTAAATTCATTTTTTTTTGTAAATTTCTTACATAGATAAATGGTTGCTGGGGTGCCTTCCCTCCCCCCTCCCCCCACTCCGTGCGTCCTTTCACTCAGACTCCCCTCTCGTTGTTTGATGATTTATGTTCAGTCCATAGGTCTCTCTTCCTTTTCTGTGGTTGTGTCTATTTGACAGGTAAGGGGCTGTGTTCCTGGTACACAGCACTCTGTGCGTGGAGGATTATAGTCTTAGCTTTGCATTGGGCAGCCTGTCCATGCTCATTTGAGGTTTAACAATGTCTTTTCATTGCTGGCTGTTCATTCCAGTCCATTCTCCCTGTATATCCATTGCCTCTTCACCCCATAGGTCCTTGTTCCCAGTCGTTTTCTGTAATGAGGCTTCTCAGGAGGGTAGGCATCCACCAATGGCCTTTGTGGATGATCTCCGTTCTCTCCCTTTGCATATTTGTTGTGGAGCCAGTTCCCCAATTCTGTGGGCTTCCTCTCCCACAGCTTGGGGAGGGATGCCTTGTTTTCTTGGGTGGCATATCCCGAAATGGGGTCCTGGTTCATCCATTCCTGACGAGTTTGTAGGCACACTTTTGTGATAGGTCTTCACCATGGTTGTTTCTCCAGTCCATTATGTTCTATTATAGTCCTCCTGCGTCCCGCCCAGTTGTATTGGCAGGGTGCTTATGTAGTCCCTCACGCGTTCTATGTCGCTATTTGCAAAGTTGATTTTTCTTATTCCTCCTGAGGACTAAGTAGAGTGAGAGTGAACTGGCAAGACCCCCCACCCCATTTTCCCTAACTCTGGGTGGGTCTATTCTTGCCCGTGCTGGTCTGGTCCGGGTCTCCTGGGCCAGCCCCCAAGGCCCTCTTACCAGCCAGCTGGCGGCAGAGGGCTCGGCAGATGTGCTCTAGGTGCGGCTGCCACCCGGGGTCAGGGGGCACCTGTGGGCGCGTGCCAATCAGGGCATGTGCGGCCCCCACTATTAAGCATTTCTTACTTAATAATCTGATCCTTACAACGGCAGTATGAAGTAGGCTCTCTTGGACCTGTTTTTGTCAGAGAGGTTAGGGAATTTGCTCATGATCCCACCCACCTGCTCCTCTTCCTGAGGAGTCACTTGACATCTGCTGGCTGAGATCTAGATCCTTTGTGGTTGGAGCCGGGAGCAAAGCAGAAAGGAGAATGCTACTTTTTTTCTTTGGCTCAATCTAGGCTATGGTGGAGCATAAGGGGTGTAAAACAAGTCAGCCCACAAGGAAGTCATCGCTTTTTGCAGATTCCCTGACAGCTGAGCAGTAGGGAGGTGCCTTCCCCACCTAGCTTGCCAGGAATCTGGGTGTCCCGAGAGACAGAGACCAGTGAATTGATGGGTCAATGAACGATGGGTCTGTTGGCAGGGCACTCCATGTGATACACTTTTTATTTTTCCTGTCCTCATTCAAAAGGCCAGAGAGCACTTGGTGAGCTAGTCTTTGTTCCAAAGGAAATAGAAACCCAGAAAAGCCAAATAGGAGTTGGTCAAACTTTCCT
>PVHY01017226.1:0-25794 GCA_004024945.1 Uropsilus gracilis
ATTTATTTATTTATTTAGAGACTAGGTCTCGCTATTTTTGCCCGTGGAACCGCAGGCTCTCGTTGCCCGGGGTGCCACAGACTCAAGCAATCCCCAGCCTCAGCTTCCCAGGTAGCTGGGATTACAGGTGTGCGCCACCATGGCCACCTGTGTTTTTGGAACTAGGTCTCACTACGGGCCCCAGGCGGGACTCGAACCGCGCGATCCCTAGCCCGGGCCGCTTCATAGGCTGAAGCTTACAGGCACGAGCCACCGTGCCCGGCCTTTGGAGTCATAGCATTTAATGAGAATCTCCTGTTCTGGAGATGAGGAGATGGTCACACAATGATGAGAATGTGCTCAATTACTGAACCGGACACTTAGAAAATGGCTGAGGTGGTGAATTTCATGTTATGTATATTTCACCACACATTTTAAAAAGGTGTTTATCGGTTAAAGACTGTAGCAGGAGACAGTGGTGTTGCTTGAAGGCTGCCCCCAGGCTGGTCTCACCCCTCCGGGTGTCTCAGCTGCATGATCTCTTCCTTCAGCCAATGTGAAAAATGTAGGTGAAAGCACCTAGTGAACAGAGCTCCACAATAGGAATGTGAGTAAGATATTATTTCGGAATTCTTTGTGTAAGCTACCCAAATGCCAAGGGCAAGTTGAGAGGAGAATGTGGGAGCTTGGGTGGAAATTAAGAAAAGGATTGCATTTGGCAATTAGAGGAATTGGTAAAAGCCCAAATATTGCAGCAATGAAGAAAGAATTTTGGGCTCATTTTCAGGGTCCAGAAAGTGAGACCAACTTAGACTCTTTTAGTGATTTAAAGCACTTCTTCTTGTACCCTTTCTAAATTGTAAAACAAGTTAAGCCCATCTACTAGGGGGAAATGAGAAAATGTCAAAGCATCACCTTTCATATTTCAGGAGGGAAATGGTACAGTTGTGACCCAATGCTGGGTCAATGTTTATGGGATATGGAACCCCAAAATGTGGTGGAAAATAGTCATCATCAGAGAATCCCATGAATGGTTAGTGATGTATTCCAAACAACTTGTTTTCTGGTTAAAGAAGTACGCCACTATCACCACTTATCCAACCTATGTTATATTAGTATATGCCACACACTGGTTCGTTTGTTTATTTTGGACAGTTAACCAAAACACCTTTAATTAGGTCTACAAAAAACAAGCTGCTCCTTTTCCAAGAGAATCATGATTAATGTACAAAAAAAATTAAGCATGTACTAGGCACTTTCAGCATATTACCCTTTAAGGGGAAACTTAGCTTCACAGAATCCAAACATTAAAAAGTTAAAGCAAATTTTTTATTTTGTGGTCATTATAAGAAAAAACAAGGCCGGGCACGGTGGCTCATGCTTGTAAGCTTTAGCCTATGAAGCGGCCGCGGCTAGGGGTCGCGGTTTGAGTCCCGCCTGAGGTCCGTAGCGAGACCTAGTTCCAAAAAAATAGCTGGGTGTGGTGGCGCCTGTCATCCCAGCTACCTGGGAAGCTGAGGCTGGGGATTGCTTGAGTCTGTGGTACTCTGAGCAACATGAGCCTGTGGTTCCAAGGGCAAAAATAGCAAGACCTAATCGCAAGAAAAAAAAATGTTGTTATAAAGGTCTTGAGCTAGGTACTACACTTTGAAAAGAAGATTTATGTTATTTTAAATAGCTATAGACATCTTTAAAAATTAGAACCCATTGTTTATTGTCATGCAAATTACAATCTTGAATGATGGTTTAAAAAAATAATTGCCAAGCCGGTTTCTGTGGCACGTGGCTTTAATCCCAAGCCTAGGACGGGAGGCTGAGACTGGAAATTGCTTGAGTCCGAGGGTTGCCCACCCGGGGCAACATAGTAAGACCTAGTCTCAAAAAATAGCTGGGTGTGATGGTGCATGCCTGTAATCTCAGCTACCTGGGAGGTTGAGCCTGGGGATCGCTTGAGTCTGGGGTACCCTGGCAACGAGAGTCTGCGGTTCCCCGGCAACATAGTGAGACGGTTCGAGTCCTGCCTGGGGCCCCCTAGCGAGACCTAGTTCCAAAAAAATAGCTGGGTGTGGTGGCGCCTGTCATCCCAGCTACCTGGGAAGCTGAGGCTGGGGATTGCTTGAGTCTGTGGTACCTTGGGCAACGAGAGCCTGCGGTTTCACAGGCAAAAATAGCAAGACCTAGTCTCAAAAAAAAAAAAAATAAAGAAAAAATAAAGAAAAAACAGAATCTAGCATAAATCAAGAAAATCCATTCATACTTCAGGTCCTTCTCTGCCAGGAATCAGAATTGTTATATTTTTTCCATTTAGCAAAATTTGATCAAATTTAGTAATTCTGTCTTTTGGTGTAATTTCAAACTGTTTTGTGTTGTTGTGTGTTGTGTTATCATATATATGTGAGTGGGTTGTGTAGAGGACAGTCTCATTGAAGACTAATTTTTTCAACATCATGCCTAGACATGATGAATATCTATGCACCAGATATTCTCTAAGGCACGGGGCAGTGTGATTTCTTTGAGATAGAATGGCATTTTTCCCTCTTGTTTTTCTCCAACTGCCTTCCTGGAGTCTTGTCACTTTGATCTAGGTGTAATAAAAGGCAGACTTTGATGATATCACTCAAAAATAGAGAAGGAAAATGATTCTGTTACTATAGCAATACAAAGGAGATGCCCATCCATCCATCCATCCATCCATCTGTCCATCTCTTCTTCCCTCCATCCAGCAAGTATTTATTGAGTGCCTGTTTTGTGCTAGGCACCATTTTAGGTGTCAGACTTCAGCAATGAAGGAAACAGAGAACTTATATTTGTGGAGCATCTATTCCAGTGGAAAACAGATACCAAACAACCAAATAAACATATATACAATACAAGTCTATATAAATATATGGGCTATAAAGAAGATAAAGCTGGAAAGGGAATAGAGAATAACTGGGGTGTGAGTAAGGGCATATTTTAGATGATACAGCCATGGCCCTTATTTGGGGCTATGAAAAGATGTTAATCTAATTGCATAAAGAATTGGGTTATTTTATATGTATTCCATCCCCAGCTGAGACCCCACTCTTAGGGTATTTGCTTTCTTTTTATTTTCCTTCACCTCCCACAAGAGTTAGGGTAACCCACTTCCCTAAAACATCAACTACAGAATGGAGGAGGATGACAGGACTTTTAGCAGTGGACTAGAAGGTGAAGTCAGACCCTGAGAAGAATGGGGGTCAAAGCTTGGAAACCCATGGGGTGAAGAGTACAGTGAATGGTCACTGGTTCCCTAGTCAATGTCTATTCCTCTTCAATGCTCTTTCTAGCAGTACCCAGACTCTCCTTCTGGGTTTAGGTGGGATGTCAAAAGAATCCCTGATTGTCCTAAGCCCATCAGCATGATATTGATCCTTTTGTTTAACAGATTGATTGAGACTGTCATGTATGAAACTTGAGTGTCCTCATGGATATCAAACAAAGTTCTTCCCTCCATGTATAGACAAGGATGCAAGTGCCCTGAGATTCATTTTGTGACTTTGATGGAAGTCATCTTGAGGACAAGGCCAAGACATGGTGGGGGGACAGAAAACAGAGATGGAGGGGCAGAGTCCCCATTATCCTTAACACTCATATCACTAGTTTATAATTGTAAGGACATAGAAACAACCCAAATGTCCCAAAACAGATGAATGAATGAAAAAGATGTGGTATGTATACACAACGGAGTATTATTCATCAGTCAAAAATGACAAACTTGATGAATTTATTGAAACTTGGATGTACCTAGAAGAAATCATACTAGCAGAAATGAGTCAGAAAGAAAAAGACAGAAACCAAATGGTTTAACAAATATATGGACAACCAAATGAAAATACACAATGGGAGGGTGGGGACCAGCTGGAGTGATCAGGGAGGGGAGGTGATGGGTGACCCCTGGAGACTAAATGGACATTAAATTGATGTGAAATATAAAAAAAAATCCCACTCATCACTAGCTTGTTCCCTTTGTGAATCAATTCATTCATTCAAAAACACTTTTGACTTTTTCCTAGTTATGTGCATGACACTGCTGTGCATGCCTGAGAAAAGTCTCCGTCTGATTTTTCTTGACTGTTACTTTTCTAGCATGGGAGGAGGGGTGGGCAGACAACCATCAGAGTCAATTGTCTGGGTTTAAATCCTGGCTCCATCACTTCCTGGTTAGGTGACTTCAGGCAAATTATTTAGCTTCTCTTTGCTTCAGTTTCCACATGGAAAATGGAGATAATTCTAATGTCTACCTGAGAGGATTGCTATGAGGATTAAAAGAGAAAATGAATGTAGGACAACAGCTGGCAGGGGTAAGTGCTTGGTGGGGGAGGTGTGATGTTCCTTTGGGATCACCCTTTGGGAACAGAGGACTCCTTTCCCCAGTCATGGGAGTGCTCAGCTCCATTTGAAGAGGACCACATTGCCCAAGGCCATAGCCTTTTTCTGGGATCAGTCACAAATCCATGAGGAATGATAGAGGCCCGGACCTTTTATCTTCACCCAGGAAAAGTCTGAAAGGCCATATCAGGTCTAGAATTCTCCATGCAGTCGATGGAGGCTTCTTTGGGTATTTGTGTCAACTTAACTCCTTCTATTCAATTCTGCTTCTCTCTTCCTTTCTACAGGTGTTGGCCCAAGCATATCACAGATACTGGTTTCTGAGTTTGCTTTTTTGGAAGCTATGATTCAGTAATTGTTGGCTGATGTCGTCATCATCATCATCATCATCATCATCATCATCATCATCATCAACAAGATCCAAAAACATCCCAAGTGATAGATTAAATAAGAGAAGGGGTACAAAGGACAGCAGTTGCTCTACTAACTGGAAAGGGTGACCATCTGGGGGAGTGCAGAAGCCTAGAGCCCACTGAGAAGAGAGGAACAGGGGTCTCCAACCCATCTCTACTGAATTCTGTGTGGGTTGAGTTGCTGATTTGAACCTGTAATAAGCTCTGAACTTGACTGCTCAACAGTAGGATTTTCATTTCTTGCTAGATGATTACCCTCTTCTGTCCAATATTAAAGTATAATACAGGGTTACATTTTCACCTTCTTGCCATGACTATTAGGGGAATTTGGCAAGCACTTCTCAGATATAAAATCTCAGTTTCCATGCTGGGAAGGGTGGAAAGGGACAGAGGTTCCTGATTTTATAGTCACGTAGGGACAGGATTTTGCTTTCTGAGCCTGGAGAGACATCAGAATCCCTATATTCACAATTGGATCTGACAAGCAAATCCCAGGATTAGTGCCTGCCCTGTTCAGAGCTCTGCAGGAGAGGGAGCTATTCCTGTCCTCTGATTTTTTAAGTCAAATAAAGGTGAAGCTAAGAATGCAGGCTGGTTCTCTGTCTTCAATGCCAGTGGAGTCAATTGAACTCCACAAACATTGTTCAAGGGTCCAGCAAGCAGTGTTTGTGTGTGTGTGTGTGTTTATGTGTTTGTGCTTCTGTGTGTGTTTGTATATGTTTGTGTGTGCTTTGTATTTCACACAAGAACGCATGAAATACAGAAATAAGAAAGACAAGGTTCTTCCTGTTTACAGCAGAGATAAGCCATGTTTTCATAAACTGTATTGCATGATTCAATGGCCTGTGCATCAAAGTTAGAGCCACACAGATCAACCCTCAAACCTGAGTAGAGCCCCAGTTCTGTTTCTGAGGAATGTGATTTTATATTAGTGGACAACACAAAGACCAATAGAGACCAAGAGGTAGGAGTGGCAATTCTGTCTTGGATTTGCTGTGTTATTGACTTCTGCTATGTTCATTTCTGTGACAGCAAATGCAAGGAATGATGTATAGACATAGCTGATGAAGTCATCTTAGACACAGAGAGATTATGGGTTGAATACAGATAAACTGATGAAAGATGTGAGAATGTGACTTTAGGAAAAGACCAAGTAACCCTTAAAGGCTGGATCAAGCCTTCTCCAGAATGAAGCAATGCCACTCCCGGGTGGCCATCCAGTGGTGACAGCTATAACGTCCAAGAAGCAGATCAAATCCATAGCTGCTTAGCAGGTTATCTGGGTGCTGCATGTGATCAGGTGTATCTGCCCTTGAGTCTCCCCAAAGGAAGCAGTTGGTGCCTAGGCTCCAGTGGGTGAGTCCCTTGGCTTGTCCTCAACTCTGACCCCTGCAGCAGTACCATCAGGAGAAAAGGCCCACGTGGCAGAGAGAAACAATGGATGTGAATGTAATGGAATCCAGGACTTGGATGGGGCGATACTTCCTCTGATGACCCCCATTCATAGTGCGGTCCCCTGTCCCCTCTCTTTGCCTTTGCTTCTCACTGTGAGTTTTAAATGGATTAATTCAATAGTGCAATTCAAGCATTTTAATTTGGTGTGTGAATCTTTCTGTTCTGCAGTCTTCAGAGCTGGAGGCTCCTGTTGCCTAAGGGTAGCTTCCCCAGACAGGGTTCTCAGAGGAGACTTTCTGGAGGCAGAGCCTGAGGCAGGGATTCTTGTGCAAGTGATCCAGGAGGCAGTGCTCTCTGGAGCAAACCTCCAGGAGGAGGGGAGGAGACCAGGATAGAAAGGATGAGGCCCCACATCTGTAGGCCCAGCCTGATCTTAAGTGGCACGGCCAGGGTCAAACTCCCTGCAGCCTATGCTGGGTGCTCTGGAACCTGGATGGTATCACAACTATGGCCTCTTAGGAGGCAAGAGCGCCAGCCTTGTGTAGTTTGTTTCAGGGAATGAGCGCACTAGCCTGTGAAGGGGTCTGAGCAGGGCACCAGCAGCATCTGCTATGGGTGAGCACCACTCCCACCTAAGTTATAGGGGCAAAGGAAGGAAAGAGAGATGAGTAGGTTGGTAAAATGGGAAAAACTGGTAAGGCAAAGTGCAATATGAATTGGAGGGTCTGAAAGTCAGTATGGGAAGTTAAGATTTAATTCCAAGGTCAGGCGCGGTAGCATGTGCCTTTAATGGCATGAGGCCGAGCTGGGAAGCGCTTGAGTTAGCAGGTTTGAGACCCACCAGGGCAACATAGCAAGACCTAGTCTCAAACAATAGCTGGGTGTGGTGGCATGTGCCTGTAATCCTAGCTACCTCGGAAGCTGAGGCTGGGGATTTCTTGAGTCTGTTGTATCCCTGGCAACATGAGCCTGCAGTTCCCTGGGCAACATGGTGAGACCTAGTCTCAAAAAAAAAAATTAATTCCATGGACAGGGAGCCTTAGGATGTTTTTGGCATGTGTGTGATTTGGAGCAGGAACATGTGTTTTTGGAGGAAGCTGCTGGCAAGGACAGTGACTGGGCCTGGTCTGTGCCTTAAAGCAGGGAGCTTAAAGCATCTCCTCTATGGCCTTGGATAGTTCTGTGCACCTAGAAGGCTACTTCCCTGGGCCTAGTTTTGCAACCATCTCCCAGGTGTTAGTCTTAAAGATTCTGTGTTCTGTTAAGCATAAGCCTCATTCTGAAAGAAAAGAGACTGGTAGTATGCCCTCCAGAGGTAAGCCTCCTAATCCAGGATGGGCAAGGGCAGAGAGAAGAGAGGGACATTGCTGAGTGGAGAGGCCCTCTCAAAGGAGACATGTCCTGGAAAGCCGAGCAGCAGGTCTAAGCTGGCTACAGAGGGCTGATTAATGCCAGAATTGTACCTAATGAGATGCCTCCAAGTGAGGTTACCTGGTCTCTAACTAATGCATAGCTTTTAAGTCTGTGGCTTTTATCTGTGACACTGTGGCCACCTGGCCAATGACAGGCTGAAGAATCTTGGCCTTAGACCAACTCAATCTCCAAGCAGTGATCCTTCCTCAGTGTAGAGCTATCGGTGACAATCTTAAGGGTCATAGTTCTAAAAGTGAAGAAAGCTGGACTCCATGTGCAGAAGTTCAGATTCAAGAGGCCTGAGGTGGAAGATGACATATGTGTGAGTGTACACGCACATATGCATGTTCGCACACATGCACCCCCCCCAAAACAGGAATCTAAACAGACTACTGACACCCCAGTTCTAATGCGAATACACTCAATATGAAACAGTGAATACTGGGAGAATTACAAAAAATCTGGGTAAAAATGAAGGCAAGTGGGGGGAAAGCAAAAGCCATAGAATCTACCAGATAAGAAACTGTGAACTCCAGGGAAGCAAACTGAGGTAGAGCGGCCTCCTCTTCTGTGATTTCAAGTCATGCCAGATTTGAGTTCTAGGGTCCCTCCCCACAACCCCCTTCACCTTCCACTTTCCTTGGGGTTGCTATATTTGAATAATGACATGAATTAATTATTTAAAATAAAATTGCATTTTAAATAAGTACCTGGCAACTGGGAGGAGGTGATAAGGAAGATCCAGAATTCAGGAACACAACAGTCCTGAGAAGTAGATAATATTGTTTTCATTAATCTTGATCTACAGAGGGATAAACTTAGGTTGAAAGGGTTTAGCTAAACTGTACAAGGCCTTGGAACTAGTAAACAACAGGGATGGCATCCCAACTCATTTTAACTACTACAGCCTGTGTTGCTTTCTGAGGTCTGGATGAAGAGTAATAGAGGGTCTGGTTGACTTGTCACCTGATGCTTGTCACCTGATGCTTGCCCCATAGAAGTCATTGTTATCAGTTAGGAACAGGTTGGGCTATGCTGAGATAACAAGTGAGCCTCCAGATTTTTCTTTCTCATGCTATGTGGCCATTCAACCAGCAGGGGACTCTATTCATTAGTATGGTTCAGATTTCAGGCTGATGGAAGCTGTATTTTGACATGTGCTCAGCTCTTGCAGAGATGGGGAAAGAGGCCACTAGCTCTTGAACCCAAAAGTTTTGTCTGGAGATGACATGAATGTCACTTTTGCTCAAATTTCATTGACCAAATAAGTCCCATAGCCATGTCTGTGTTCATCAGAGTGTAGAAATGTAATCGGTGGTGCAGTTCACCATCCTAGCCCATTCACGAGACCCTGAGTGCCTTCTTTGCTTGTCTGTACATGCTGCTGTATCTGTCTGAAATGTCTGGTCCTTGTTTCTCCACTAGGTTAGCTCCACTCTGTGTCTGTCACTCTCCACTCACCTGCCACCAGCTCTTGCCTGCTTTTTCCAAGCTCCCAGGCTGGATTAGGTGCTCTTGTTTCCAGCCCTGGAGGACTCTGGGCTTATCTCTATCAAGCTGCATGTTATGTTGCATTGCAACTGTCAGTTACCTTGGACTCCTAGGGGGTGGGAATGTGCAGGCCTGGCAGCTTTAGCCCCTGAAAGGCAGGAGGGGCCAAGAGCACAAGGGCAGAACAACAGAGTGATTAGAAGTTGGATTCTGGGCCTTGCAGGACCTGCCCTATTTGTCCACAGAACAGAACATCTGAGCCTTTAGAAAATGGGGAAGAGGAAGGCAAGAATTCTATGACTTCAGGATGAGCCAACTGCAGATGGGAGAGAGAAAAACCCCCTGCATAAGAAGCAGGCTTTTTCCGAGGCTTTATCACCCCATTCTAAATAGACTCACCTCAAACCCACATTAGTCACTGCCCAGCGCTCCCTGTGTCACTGACAGGGTGTCCAAGGGGTGGATATCTGCAGTTGGGGGATAATCCTCATGTTATGTTCTGAGGCTCCTGATGCCCATAAAAGGCCACTGTTAGCAAAGGGGCTGGTGTGAGTGGTCTTAGAGGGAGCTTTGAGGAGTCCTGTTTCACCATAGCCCCTAAGTCCTGGGGAAGGCCAGTTGGGTCAAGAACAGGATCAAAGCATTAGCCTGACTCTGATGTGGGACTCAGCAAGGTCTGGGTCCCTTGTTGGCCCCCACACCCAGAGTAAGCACAGAAAAGAGGCAAAGAGAGCCACAGCTGTGGCTGTGAGTGACGTACTCAAGACGGATCCTTCTGTCTCAGCGGTTCTGACCCCCTGACATTTAGGTGAGTGCTTCACCAGTGTGTTTTACCAAAGCGGACACATTTTCAGGAGTCTTGCCAGTTGGTTATTAAACTCAATCATTATTTTTATTTTTTTTGAGACTAGGTCTCGCTATTTTTGCCCATGGAACCATAGGCTCTCGTTGCTCGGGGTACCACAGACTCAAGCAATCCCCAGCCTCAGCTTCCCAGGTAGCTGGGATTACAGGCGCACGTCATGCCCAGCTATTTTTTGGAACTAGGTCTCGCTACAGGCCCCAGGCGGGACTCGAACCGCAATCCCTAGCCCCGGCCGCTTCATAGACTGAAGCTTACAGGCACGAGCCACCGTTCCCGGCCCTAAACTCAATCATTATTAAAAATCAAGTATGGTAATAAATACCCCCAGTTATAACTTCCTAATTTATTACACTTTTTGTTTTTGTTTTTGTTTTTTTGAGACTAGGTCTTGCTATTTTTGCCTGTGGAACCACAGGCTCTTGTTGCCCAGGGTACCACAGACTCAAGCAATCCCCAGCCTTAGCTTCCCAGGTAGCTGGGATGACAGGCGCGCACCACCACGCCCAGCTATTTTTTTTTTTTGGAACTAGGTCTCGCTACGGCCCCAGGCGGGACTCGAACTGCGATCCCTAGCCCCGGCCGCTTCATAGGCTTAAGCTTACAAGCACGAGCCACCCTGCCCGGCCCCTAATTTATTACACTTTGCTGTTAATCATGCTTGAGGTTATTTCTGACTCCTGTATCTTTAGAGTAGAATTACTAGATATTTTGTAGGTTACTGTTCATTTCTTCATCCCCAGATTGTCATTCAAGGATATCATATTGTGTCCATTCAAACTCTTATAACAAAATACCATGCATTGGATCAGTTATAAACAACAGAAATTTATTTCTTAAAGTTATGGAGCCTGGGATGACCAAGACCACGCTCCATTCTGGTTCCTTCTGGTGAGGGCCTCTTCTTGGTTACAGATGGCCCAGATGCTCTGAGTGGGATACAGCGAGTTACAGGGTCAGGCTTGAAGCCCCTCCAGAGCAGGGGGAAGATCTCATTACTGTTTCATCCCCAGGACTTGTCTGGACTAAGGTCAGCAAGCCCGAAATGATTGAACCCCCAATGAGCCCTGTTCTCCTTCTGCTAACCTCTTTGTTCATCTTGGCTCATTTCTTATAGTCTTATCTCCTTCTGCTCTGACTCCTTGCTCCAAACATACAGACTTATGGTTGTTCCTGCAGCACATCATGCATCTTCCTGCCACAGGACCTTTGCATATACTGTTCTTGACTCTTCTCCAGAGATTAACATGGTTTGTCACTGAAGTCAGGTCCCTGTTCAAATCATATCTTATCAGAGAGGACTTCCTGCCCAGCATGGCCCTTGATGGCCCTCCCTGTCTTCTTAATCCTGTTGAACTTCTTTATCACAGTCCTTTCCCTCCCAAGGGATCGTGCAGTTGGTTATTTTATGCCTTCCCTCCCTCAATTGTAAACTCCATAAGAGCAGAGTTCTGCCGGGCACGGTGGCTCGTGCTTGTAAGCTTCAGCCTATGAAGCGGCCGGGGCCAGGGATCGCGGTTCGAGTCCCGCCTGGGGCCCGTAGTGAGACCTAGTTCCAAAAAATAGCTGGGCGTGGTGGCGCACGCCTGTAATCCCAGCTACCTGGGAAGCTGAGGCTGGGGATGGCTTGAGTTTGTGGTACCCCGGGCAACGAGAGCCTGCGGTTCCACAGGCAAAAATAGCGACACCTAGTCTCAAAAAAAAAAAAAAAAAAAAGAGCAGAGTTCTTTCTTTCCATTCCTCACTTTATCTCCAACATCAAGAACAGTGTAAGTGGATATATAGTCTCCATTTGAGTAATGTCTATAGAAATGACTTGTAAGAGATACAGGCTCTGTTGTTAGAGAGAGTTAGAAAGCAAATCCAGTATTTGAGTCACCTCAAAGTCTAAGTCAGGGCCAGCCCATGTTCTTGTCAGGCTGGTAATCTAAAAACCTGTCCATTTTTTCCTGTTCTTCTGGGGTTAACATCCTCGCCAATGAGAATTGTCGCCGCTTCTCCAGGGGAGCCTGAAACACCATAACCAATGCCAGGCAGCACGAGTGGCCTGCTTGCAGCCTGACTGTTCTAATGAACCCCGCCAACCCAGGTAGGTGCTGAGACCCACGACATAGGCTGGTCACACTCCACCTTAGGGATATTTTGTCTGTCCTACAGATGCCTTTCTTTTATTTTAAAAATGAATCCAACAGTCAGAAACCAAGACGCATCACAAAATAGAAGACTCAGCTACAGTGGGCCTGTAGTCCAGCCTGGCACAGGCCCGGACCTGAAAAGTTCGCCCTGCCTTAGCACGGGTCCTTCAACTCACTGTGACCCTTCCTGCTGTTGCATTAGCTATGGTGCCACCTGAAACCAAGCTCACATGTGGTAGCACTTCTTTTTATACTCCAGGTGGGACCTGAGCAAGACTATTAACTTCCCCAAGGCCCCCTCATTTGCAAGGTTCCCCACCCCCAGGTTTGTGAAAAGTCTTGGGAAGCAGAGGTGGTCTGCTTCCTCTCTTATGCATCACTCGCCTCCTCCCTCCTCCCCCACCTCTCCTTCCCAGACCTGACTGCTTCCGTGGAAGCGGCTCTTCTAACCCACCTGAGATCTGTTTACCAGCCAGGTGGGTCCTTGTGGAGCAGCTGGATTGCCTTCCCAGGTGGGGAGAGCTGTGGGCAGCCGTGGTTGCCCTGCACCTGGTCAGGAGGCATTTGTCACGGTGAAGCGGATGGGGGTGCAGGAGGACTCTGAGTCTTAACTGGACTTGGCTCCAGAATCATCAAAAATGAGGTTTGAGCAGAGGCCAAGCGCCTCCCTCAGGTGACCACCGAAGGGCAGCTGCTGCTGAAAAGCCTGCCCTTTCCAACCTGAGCCCCTGTAGCAGCCCAGGTGTCAGAGCAACTGCTGGTGAAGTCAGTAGCCTCAGCTGTGCTGGGAAACAGCTCCTTCTTCCCTCCTGGGGCCATTAACCTAGTGCACCTTTTAAAACCTTTTAAACTTTTATTGCTTCCTTGAAAGTAAAGCATTCCTCCCATTCCAGAACGAATTGCACTTCAAATGAATCCCCAAGATTTTCTTTGCTTTGACTGTCTTTCGTTAGTTTGTAGAATCATTTGGGAAATAGATGAAGACACAGGAGGAAATGAAAATGTCCTGTAATTACTGTTAATATTTTCGTTTCTGTCATTCCAAACTTTTTTTTCCCCTGTAAACTCTCAACCATCTATCAATAGCTGTATCTGCATCTCTATCTGCCTAGCATCTCTCTCCAGGGTATGTTTTCACCTATGTATGTCAGGATCTTATACTTAACTATTTCATAATGGAAAGCATAAGGCCTGGTGAATAGTAGGCAATAAATAAATATTGTCAGCTGGGCATGGTGGTGTGCATCTATTGTCCAAGCGCTGGGAGGTAAGAGGCCTGGGAGGTAAGAGTTCGGGGGGTCGAGACTACTCCAGAGAACATAGTGAGACCTGTTCTTGAAAAAGCAGTTGGGCGAGGTGGTGCTGTAATCCCAGCTACCTGGGAGGCTGAGGCTGGGGATTGCATGAGTCTATGGGATCGGGACTACCTCAGGCAACTTAGCAAGACCTATTCTCAAAAAAAAAATTATATTGTCACTGGTAATAAGCATCACTTGTTGAGGGCTTCCAGGATCCCAGGGTTAGGTATTCTAGATACACTGTGTCATTGTCCTAATGATGCCCCTGTCATGTGGGAACACTATCCCTGTTTGATAACTGAGAGATCTGAGGTTCAGGGAGGTTATGTCACTTATCAAAAGCTAGAAAGGCAGTTGAGATTAAAAAAATCCCAATTCTTGTATTTTGATATGAGCAAAATACATATTTTATGGTTTAAAATTTTTTCAAAATTTGATTTAAGAAACGCAGTGAGTCAGGCGCGGTGGCATGTGCCTGTAATCCCAGTGCTGGGAGGCTGGAGCTAAGAATCACTGAGTCCGAGGGTTTGGGACTACCCTGGGCAACATAGTGAGACCTAGTCTAAAAAAAAGAATTAAAAAAAAAAAAAAGAAGCACCTTACCTCCTACTCGTGTGAGAAGCATTACTGAGAAAAAGGTAAGAACATATTCTGATCTTGGAGACAGGAAATCCCACTCTGCAGTCAACTCGTTGTGTCATCTGGAGCAAGTGATTGAACTTCCCTGCCACTCAGTTTCCTGGTCTCTGAAACTCCGTGGGGAAAAGGGCAAGTGCTGTCCTGGCTTGTCAGTGTTTGGCATGGTCGGCAAAGGTTGATGGTTACTAGAAAACACTGAAAAGCTGCTACAGCACATCCCATGAAGCTTTCAAAGACTGGCCCATGATATTTCATGGCAGTATCGGTTAATGTGGAACTGACGGGGATGAGCTGGTGGGTGGGTGGGTGGGGCCCCACATGCCACAGTCCCCTACTGGGCAAACTGGCCATGCCAAGATGCAGTCAGATGGCCAATTTGGCCGGGCACGGTGGCTCGTGCTTGTAAGCTTCAGCCTATGAAGTGGCTGGGGCTAGGGATCGCGGTTCGAGTCCTGCCTGTGGCCCGTAGTGAGACCTTGTTCCAAAAAAAAGCTGGGTGTGGTGGTGCGTGCCTGTGATCCCAGCTACCTGGGAAGCTGAGGCTAGGGATTGCTTGAGTCTGTGGTACCCCGGGCAACGAGAGCCTGCGGTTCCACGGGCAGAAATAGTGAGACCTAGTCTCAAACAAACAAAAAACCAGATGGCCAATTTCTTTGAGAACTAGGGAGTGCCTAAGTGTGCCCCAGCCATAAAATAGCACATTTGCACTTCTAGAATCCTTGTGGTTCAAGTCAAAATCAGTGGTAGGGGAAAATGAAAATGCACAGGATACCTGGGTTTTGATGAACTTGAAATGCACTGCAGTTAGAAGACTTCAATGTCCCTTCTCTTCGTGCCGTGGTACCTTCTCTGAGCCTCGGTTTTTCCAAGTGTCAAATGGGAGCAGTTTTATCTCCCTCTGAGGGAAGGAAGACATATGTGAAGAAGCTCAAGGTCTCTGTCACAGTGAGTAATGCCCTTTATGAGACTCTATATGATAGCTGGGCATGGTGGCACACATCTGTAATCCAAGGACTGGGAGGCAAAGAGGCCTAGGATTGCTTGAGTTTGTGGGTTCAAGACTACCCCGGGCAGCATAGTGAGACCTGGTCTCAAAAAAGCAGCCAGGTGCAGTGGCAGGCGCCTGTAATCCCAGCTACCTGGGAGGCTGAGGTTGGGGATCACTTGAGTCCGAAAGGCTTGAAACTACCCTGAGCAACAAAGTGAGACCTAGTCTCAAAAAAAAAATAAATAAATAAGGAGACTCTATATGAGATGGTCTCAGGCTTTGAGGTGGTAGTTGGGTAAAATTCTACTTCTGCCATGCACCAGCTCTGTTGTTTGGGACAAATTAGCCTCTTTGTGCCTACCACAGGGGTTTGCCTAGACCAAGCAGGAATGTATAGTACCTGGCCCAGAGCAGGTGACCAGCCGGATTATGATGAGGTTCTCCTTGCATTCTCTTGTGTTTTTGATCTTTCTGAAACCCAGGCTGCACGGTGTAGCCTTTGATTGTACACTGCCTTATAAGGACCTCTTGTTTTCCTCCATACACTTAACTCTGGCTTTTCCCCCTGAGGTTTGCACCCTTGTGGGCACCATCTGGGGTATAGACGTCTTTATTTATTTATAGCTTTTTTATTAATTGTACATATATATCTTTGCATATATGTGTGTGTGTGTGTGTGTGTGTATGTATAACATCACTGTCTACCCCAAGTATCACCCATGAATGATCTCAGTCTTTGTGCCCTTCTCCTCCCCCAATTTCTTCCTCCTCCCCTCTCTCTTGCTCTATGTTTCAGTTCTATATTTTTGGCAGTTTTATAATTTTCTTGTCCATTTGTTTATTTGTTTTTCCTAAATCCCTCATTTAAGTGAGACCATTCCATATTTCTTTTTCTTTCTGGCTTATTTCTACTAAGATGATTCCTTCTAGCTCCATCCATGTTGCTGCAAATGACATAAGGTTGTCTTCTTTGATTGATGCATAATATTCCACTGTGTAAATATACTATGTCTTTCTCAGCCATTCATCAGTTTTGGGGCATTTGGGCTGTTTCCATATCTTGGCAATTGTAAATAGTGCTACAATAAATATGCACATACAGGTGTTCTTATGGATTAGTGTTTTTGTATCCATTGGGTAGATTCCCCATAGTGGGATTGCTGGGTTGAACTGTAGTTCTACTTTCAATTGTTTGAGGGTCTTCCACACAGTCTTCCATAGTGGCTGGACCAGGTTGCACTCCCACCCACAGTGTAAGAGTGTTTTTCTCCACATCCAAATCAGCTCTTGTTGTTGCCCATTTTTTTAAATATGGGACATTCTTACTGGTTAGATTTCTTTAGTATTCCTTGCAGGCACTCATGGGTGTGCATGTTCAATAAATCTTTGCTGCTTTGAATTGCTTCTGATTCATGCCTCTTTCCCTGCTGATTTCTCAAGGTTTCACCCATATAGAGCTGAAACCCTTGGGAAAAATTGCAGCATTCTTCCCGAGTCCCCAGACACTGGAGCTCTTGGCTCTGCTGAAAAAGACAAATGGAGAAGCTGAAGGGCCTGAGTCCAACAGCCAAGGGCTGGCCACTCAGCCCCCTTGCAGGCCCTCCCAACACCTGACTCACAGCAGTGCCTGTGGCTTTGCCTGGGACAGCTGTGGCTTTAAATGGCACCAGCCACTAAGATGATTCCCTTATTTACATAGCTGCTGTTTTAATGCCCACAAGAGCAGGTTCTTCTGTGTTTCCAGTAGGTAACAGAGAAGAAAGTTAGACAAACATGAAAAAAGTGAGGCAGGGGATAAGGACCTGGCTGCAGATTTTTAACATTTCTATTTAGTTTCCTCTACCAAGTGCAAGTCATTAAAAAGGGGAACTTTCCACTCCCCAACATCCCAATTATTTGTAATAGTTTACCATTAAAGGAGGGATGATTCCCAAAGGGAAAACAGTTAGTCTTTGGTAAAGGAAAGAACTTTGGAAAAAGAAAGAAGGGCAGAGGTACTAATTTGACATTTAAAGTTGCCCGTGAATGTGATTTTTATAATGCAGCTCTGCTTGTGAACTTTGCGCTACTTTTGAGAACCCAAATTTTTTTCCTTTGAATTATTTGATTTTAGGGGTCACAAAGGCACACATTCATTAGTTACTTCATTAAATGCATGCTTAGTGTACTGGTGATTAGGTCATGGAGTACAAAATATATTCACTAGGTAAATATTTATCATTAGGTAAATATCAAACACCCTACATACAGGTCTGGTGTCAGGTCTTAGAATAGAGTTATGAATGAGATGGGCATGGGCCCCACCTATACAGATCCAGTGGAGAATAAGACATATAAATGCCAGTTATACTGAAAAATTTTACTTATAATATGGAAGAGAGATTTCATAGGGTGAAAAGGAAGTTCCAAGTAAGAACCCTAGATCTTGGCCTGAGACTTTAAGAGGGAGAGCTAATTAAGTTACATCTCATAGGGAAGCAGGAGTTGGCCAGGTGTAAAAGCAGTGGTAGAGGAGCAGAAGACATTTTAGGTAAGGAGCGAGTATGCGAAAAAGAACTGGAAGAGATAAGCTAGATTTTGTTTCAGTGAAAGGAAAACTCTTAAACTCAAAGTGGCTTGACATAAGAATTTATTTCTCCCTCTGCAAAGTCTGATGTCAGTTCAGGGCAATTGTGTCCCATGGGGTGACTCAGTGATCCACGATTTTTCCATCTTAAGATGCCATCTTCTGAACATGTGGCCAGCGGAAAAAGAGAGAAGAGCCTCTAGAGGAAATGTGTTAGCATGGCAGTAATCATGCTTCTGTTCATTGCTCGCTGGTCGGAATCTGTGGCCTGTGAACACAGTTTCGTGATTTGGGTAGTTTGGTGATATAGCGCCACATGGAATTGCCACAGGACTAGAAATGTATAGGGACGACACGTGATATTTGCTAAGCAGTGCTGCCTGTGCCATACAGAGAGAGGATATGACTTGTGGGGAAACAGTAAGTCATTCCAAAGAGCTGGTTTGTGTGTATGTTGGGAGTTGGTGGCAGGGTTGGGGAGAGAAATTATAGAGCATAAGATCAACTGAGAAAGGTCACAAAAGATCTGGTCAGTCATTGAGGAAGTCACGTGGGCTTCAGGGAGACATGGAAGGATTTTAATAGGGCATGATCAGACGATATTGGCATTGCTGAAATAGCATATTGGAAAGTTCAGACTTTCAGGTGGAGACTTGGATGGAGGGGGCCAGACTGGGGAACAGTTAAGCTTTGGCAGTTGGTCAGTGGGAGGTGGTGGTGCCCCTGAACAGATGGGGCTGTGATGACAATGACAGAGGTGGGCACATTTAAGAACTATGGAAGATGTGGAATCAGCAGGTGGAGCTTGGGAGAAGAGGGTAAAGGATGAAATTTAGATGTGTGGGTTCAGCAAGTGGAAGGAGATTGGACCTGGTCACTGCTGGGGAAAAGCAGGGGGAAGTTTAAGAGAGAGGCAATGTGCTCAGTTTTGGATTCACTGAATTCTAGGGGTGTAGCACTCTCAGTGGGAGCAGTATGGGGAATATTTGCATGTCTGTCTGCTGGTCTTGGGAGAATCTGACTGGGGGTGATCATTTGGGAGTCCCAAGTACATCAGTGGTACTTGCAGTCATAATGATGGGACACTGAATAAAAAAAAAAGACCCCTGTTCCTTCGTAGCTAAAAGTCTAGCATGGGGAAGGGGCCAGATGTATAGAGAAATACTGAAGTTCAAGGTGAGAAGTAGGGCACAGATGGTCGGAGGGTCAGTGGAAGCATAAAGGCTGGGAGCTTGGAGAAAGTTCCTCAGGAGATGGAGTGAGGCTGAGTGATAGTGAGGCAGATGGAGTGAGGCTGAGTGATAGTGAGGCAGATGAGCAGTTTATACAGAGGAACAGCATGTGCACAGGCACAGAGATAGACAAGCAGAGTTGCTGAGCCAAAGAAATCCTTGGTTTCTGGAATGTTCCAGTGTGCTCATCTGAGAGAAGGGGCAGCAGCTGCATTTGAGGCTTCTAAGGAAACACCTGTCCATCAACATCTCAACAGTGCATAGCCGGGGCAGAAAAGGGACTGCACACAGCTCACCACAATGCAGTAAGGTGAGTCGTTTAAACTTTTTTTTTTTTAATCCTGAAAGTTTTCAAATACATAAAAAGGTAAAGAAATTGTACATTGAACCCACAGGCATTCATCATCCTGTCAATAATTATTAACATTCTGTCAATCTTTGTTTACTCATCTCTTTCTCTTTGGATTGCTGAAGTGCTATTTTTAGCTTTTTATTATGGGGAAAGGAAACCAAAGATCATGATAAACCCTATGACCTGTTACCCCAGGACCCATAAACCTGAGACCACTTCCTCTCTCTACGCTCCCACCTGCTTCCCTCCTACTCTATCATTTCATCCATAAATGCTTCAAAGATGATGCCTCTAACAGGAAGGGGCTGAACAAGTAGAACTGTAATATTGCCATACCCAATAAAATGAACACTAAGGTGGCATCTTGAAAACTTAGGGGAGGTGTTTGGTACAACCAGAAAATTCTAGGATTCCAACAACTTCAGAAAGCAAATCGCACTGAAAGAGGGGGCACAGGAGGAGAAGGAACTAGGGTGAGTTTAGGGTTGTGCAGAGACTATCTCAGAGCTTAGCAGTCTGTGGGGCTAGGAGATCCCGGGTGGGGAGGGAAACTCCCTCAGTCTTATTCCCTGGCAGGCAGGAGACATTCATCCAAATGAGAGAACATGCGAGGAAGGGGAGAGAGGCTGAGGGAGAGGGAGATGTTGTGAAATAAAAAGAGCAAGGGGGAGAGTCTACGTGAATAAGGACCGAAAAGATATCAGGGATGCTGAGTCTGTCTTCTTCAGGTGTCCACCATCTTTCACTCATCTCTTCAGTCAATTCCTCTGTGGATTGAATGAGGTTAGGGACCAGCAGGTAAGTGGTATTTGCAAGGAAAGAGGGCTCTGTGTTTTTTGGCAAGTGAGGGGAGGGCTCCATCATAGCAGGTGGGGGCAGTCTTCCTCAGGGCATTGGCAGAGAAGGTGGTGTCCGGAGGATGGCACCCACTGAAGCCAGGGAGAAGGATGACCACAGAAATGCAGGGATGATCCTGCCATTGAGGGGGTGCTTTGGACTAGTCTCTGGTCTCAGGGTCTAAGTCCATGTGGAAGGGAAGAAAGCACGGCCAGTACTCTCTGGTTGGTGGAGGTATGTACATATATATGACTATGTTCACTCCTCTTGGGAGACAGGAGCATCCCAGGGGCTGGAAAAGGTGACCTGAGAAAGTAGGGAGTTTCTGGAGCATTCTGGAGGATTTCTGGAGCCCCCTCCCAGGCTGAAGGCAGTGGTGGCTTAGAGCAAGGCACAGCCTGCTGCCTAGAGTGTGCACGTCTGACCTCCTCCCAGCTGGAAACACTGGGAGAAGGAGAAATCCAGTGGAGAGTTGAATTCCGAAGCCCAGGAATGCCTTTCTGGGGGGGGGGGGCCTGGGAGGGAAGCATCCAGGGAACCTTGCCAGTCAGTACTCTGTTCAGCACCCCACCGCTCTCAGTTTCTGATGACGTTTGAGATCTGAGAGCTTTTTAGTTCCATCTCAGCCCAGTGCTCCTGTTGTAGGGGAGACCAGGGTGGCCGCAGGCAGGGACATGGTTCTCCCATGTTCCTGGGGGTGACTTAAGGGCCAATCCAGCATTCACTCTCCCTGAGTGCACCTTGGCAGAGATGCACTCCTGGGCCATCTGTGGGGTGAGTGGCAAGAGGAATCTCACCCAGGGAAATCTCTTTCTGTCCTATCTTTATAGACAAGGCAGACTGGAGGTGAGCATTTGATTAGAATGGGCATAAAGATTGGTGGGCACATGGAAGGAAGCCTGGGGATAAAGTCACCAGTGTGGGTGGCTCCCCAGGCAGTGACTTGGTGTGGGCGAGCACACAGCAGAAAGAGGCAGAAAGGGTCAGCGGCTCCGGGGCCTTGTCTTGACTAGCGAATGATGATAATTAGCACACTGAGCTGTTTTTATCTGCCGGCCACTGCACATTGTTCCGTGCATCCCATGCATATTCTAAATGAGCACCATCTAATTTAATAACTTCATTCCTGATTTTACGATGAAGACTCTGAGCCACAAAGCGATGACGTCATTTGGTCAAGGGCACACAAGTTCTAGGGCCAGTGTTCTGTTCTGCCTTTGTGAGGAAGGGGGAACACACATCACACTTTTCTGAAGGAAAAACAAGCTGATGTCAGGGATTCTGTCAAGCAAGCGAATTTCAGGGCCGTTGCTGAGCTCACCACCCATTCAGCACAGTGTCCCAAACACTGAATGCGCGTCTGTGTCTCTGCACATGGCATAACTGAAGTCCAATCCAATGACCTTCAACCACCGAGGAAAGGTTAATTCGTATTTTGCAAGCTCTGTTTAATAAGGTGGGAGTGAGTAATGAGGCATGATTTCCATCTGAACCTAAGTTAAACACTTTCTCTCAGAAAAGCTTGGTCACACTGATAACTCCTTCCAGAGGATGCTTAGTGTTCAATGTTGTACCTTTGGGATGCACTCTGCTCTTGTGTGCCAGGGTGGCACTGCTTTTGCAAAACAGGAACAAGCAGCATCTCCCCATTATTTCTCTGAGTACTCCCAGAAGATGGCGGAGATCACGTGGCCAGGCTCTCTCTCTTCCTCCCATCTCAGTGTAAAATTCCCCGAGCACTCGGGCCCTGCAGTGCTGGGCAGCCGGCAGTTTCCCCAGCAGTTGCTTTGGCATCTTGCCTCCTTTACACAAAGCGATCACTGTTGCAGAAAATGAGGGTCCTGTGACCATTTGGCACCATCTCCTGCCTGGCATTCGCGTGGGAGAAGGAACTTTCTCTCTGACAATAGATTCTGATCCCAAACCAGACCTCTTTCAGAGAAACAGCTTCTCAGAGAGTGACTTTGCCCAGAGGTAAGAACTGTGTGATGGAACAGAAGTGGTTTCCTGCAGGAAACCTGCTAATGTCACCGAGAAATTATTCGAAGGCATGTGAAGACTTTGCACAGCTTTCCACCCCAACCTTCACCACCATCAACTCTCACATCTTAATATTATCAAGGCATTTTCACATCTGTCTTCACTTCTGGTTTGTATCATTATTTTCATACGGGTGAGGAAGAGACATGACATGGGAGGTCAAAGGGGTTGTCTTTATTCCATGGTGAGCTGATCCATGATCGTAACTTGGGACTCTGGACTTTCCCTAGACTGTCTTACCTTTCCTGGTGCTGCTGATTTCTTGGTGGGTCTGGACTGCAGAGACAGTTGTTACATAGGATGTCTGGTTACAGGAGAAGGTGGAGTGTGTCTAGCAGTCTGTCTCGTCCTTGGTCGGGCAGAACCATTGATGTCAGTGGGAGAGAAGCTTAGAGAACTTAGTCTACTTAGACTTAGTCTACTTCCCTTAGACGTAGGGAAATTGAGGCCTAGTGAGGTGATAAGACCTCTCCACAATAAAATGTCTGGTTAAAACTGTAAGTACCTGGGAGTCTGCATTCCCACACCTGTTATTTTCACTACACTGTGTGGGTTATAAGTCAGAGGTCACTGATACGAAAAAAGAAAAGAAAGAAAAGTGCTTTGAAACAGGAAGAATTCACCACTGTTTCCTGCAAAGAGAGGTGGACCCAGGAAAGTTCCTTCCTACCTGTGCCTCCTGAAATGGGCAGGGGAGAACTGATTAAGAAATGACATGTGGATCTGGAAGCCAACTAGCAAAGACTTTTTCCAAAAATGGTGACTTGGCTGGGCACGGTGGTGCAAACCTGTAAGCTTCAGCCTATGAAGCGGCTGAGGCTAGGAACCGTGGTTTGAGTCCCACTCAGGGCAACACAGGGAGACCTAGTTCCAAAAAACAGCTGGGCGTGGTGGCACACGCCTGTAACCCCAGCTACCTGGGAAGCTGAGGCTGGGGATTGTTTCAGTCCGTGGTACCCCGGGCAATGTGAGCCTGAGGTTCCATGGGCAAAAATAGCGAGACCTCGTCTCAAAAAACAAAACAAAACAAAACAAAACCAACAAAAGATGATTTGAGAGAGCTTATGAATTGCAGAGCTACCATTTTTCATGAGTATCATCACTTCTGTTAGTTCCCTTCCTCCCACTACTGAAGTCTGGGGAGAATGGTGTGTGTCCTGACCAGGTTATTTTAAGGCTCCCTACTTAACTGTAAGGGAGAAATCAAGCCTTTTCTTTATTAATTGCTGATCTGCTGATCTGAAGCAGGGCATGGGACATAGTAGGAATTCAGTAAATATTTATTGAACGAATGAATTAATGATCATATGAGATGCTCCAGGTAAAAGTGCTTGATCATCTCCAAAGCAGAAGTGCATCCTCAGCGGTTAGTAGTCAGGACTCTGACCTTGAGTGACAAGCTTAACCTCCTTGGACGTCAGTCCCTCTAGCTGCGATACCTGATGTTCCAGGCTCATCTTGTATTTTAAGTTAAACCACTGGATTTCTGAGGTCCCTTTTGTATCTGTAATTCTGAATTTATGTTTCACTGTTATTTATTAAGACTATGCTAAACATTCCCATGTTGGTTCAGAAAGTATCACAGACCACTGTGGGCTGCAGCATGGAGGACAAGTTGATTTCACATGTGAATTCTAGATATTAGTTGTGGTCACTTAAAATACAAGGTGGAAAAGGACTTTGAGGGTCTGTGGTATAGAGTTATGGTTTTATTACTGATATCTGTCATGGGGACAAATGCAAAGCATAGCGACGTACCCAGCATCTGCCATCTTCCACCTAAATGCTCAAACTGTGACTCCTGTGGAATTTGGGGGGAGGGAGAACAACGTTATTTTTCATTGCTCTTGCTATCACCCCAAGAGTCAAAAAATGCCTGTTTTTGAGGAAAATGAGAATGTAGAATGACATAAAATGTTTATATATAAACATGAATTAATTTTGCCAATTAGTAGGTGACAAAGACCAGAGGCAGACCCTGGTCAATGCATGATGCTCTCCTGGATTAAGGTATTGCCTCCTTGTTCCATAAAGAAGCCAAAGCTGCCAGTCATGGTGGTGCGTGCCTGTAAGCGACAGCTTATGGAGTCATGGTGGGGTCTGGGAAATCACAGTTTGAGTCCTGCCTGGGGCAACACAGTGAGACCTAGTCCCCAAAAATATCTGGGTGTGGTGGCACACGCCTGTAAGCCCAGCTATCTGAGAAGCTGAGGCTGGGGATTGCTTGAGTCCACGGTACCACGGGCAACATAGTGAGACCTAGCCTAAAAAAAAAAAGCCCAAACCCTGACTGCTAAGTGAGTGTGAGTCCCCGAGCATTCTGAATGTAATGGTTATTTCCCCCATCTCCCCTCATGATGAAGAGGTGATAAGCTTTGGGTCTACTCCCAGAATCCCTGAGGGCCATGTACAGGTGAGACTCCTCCCACCCCGCATTGCACACAGTGGATGTTCACTGGCCAAGCACAGAGCTTCATAGTCCCCAGGCACCATCCTGTCTTCCAGTATACCCTGAAACCCAAGGCTGCTGTGACTGCCGAATGCCCCCCTTTTTCCCTGCCTGTGTGGAAGTTTGGGGTTTGGTTTGGGGTTTGAGGCATGTGTACAGATCCCTGTCGCCTGTCAGTGCTTCATGGCTGACCAGAAACGTGTCACAGCAGAGGGGTGGTGTGGCCACCTGCTCCTCTCCTCCTTCCAGGCTCCCATCACCAACCTCAAGGTCAGTTTTTCTCCATCATCCAGGTTCCTGAAAAGGCTGCACTAAGTGAGTGGTTACTTCAGGACTTGAAATAGCTTTTTTCCTGTCCCAGATATGACACAGTCACTTCCCCAATAGAGCTATCACTCCAAGAGGAACAGGACGTCCTTGTAACGGAGCCAAGAGGGTCACGTGATCAGAAGGGGGGAGGGGGGCTCTTGGGACCTTGTTTCCCCTTAAGCTGTTGGCCAAGACTTGTCCACAAAAACCTATTTGTGACAGATCCTGGCTAGCCACCCTGAATCTACTCTCGTATAGGGTTTCAGTCCAGAGAGCAGAGAGTTTCTCCAGGGAATAAATGTCTGGTGAATGAATGGGCAGAAGGGTGACAGGGGAGAATTTTCATGGAGCATCTCTGGTCAGTGCACAGCAATAGACCCAGCACACCTGGACTTTTATGCTAGAAGAGTTGGGGAATCCCCATGACCCATTATCCTTGTTCCCGGTGGTACCCCAAAAAGGAAATGTAGCTTCGATAACCAGCCCAATTTGCTGATTGGAGAATTCTTGGCCTAGTCCTGAGCCAGCTAGAGTTGAGAATTGGAAACAGAGGAAAGGCTTTCTTTAGAATTCAACGTAAGGCAGAACAGCAAGAACATTTAGAAAGACGAACCCCCCATCACCCGTGCTCTAGCCCCCCAGACCTTGCAGATACGTGGCCAAGTTTTATTGGGAAGTTACCAGGCACTCCAGGGGAAAATATGATCTAGACCTTTCCTGCAGGAGCAGAGGTGGGGGAACTGAGAAAGGCCTTCAGGAGGCCCCCAGCACGGGAAAATTAGCTGAGTCAGAAGCCAACAAGAGGAACCTGGGCTAGAGGAACTTGGTGCGTCCACACCAAGTTGAGTCAGAAGCAGCCTCACACTGGGAGAGTTAGGTTTTTTTATCCTGAATTTCTGGTGTTGTCAGAATCTTCAAGAGACATGAAGTGATTTTTACATTAATATTTAGTGAGACCTTCCAAGGACTGAAAATCACCTTGGGGATGAATAGGAGAGTCCCTTGTACACTAGGGAAAAATGGCTAGAATGCCAGGGACTGAGGCG
>PVHY01017227.1:0-31946 GCA_004024945.1 Uropsilus gracilis
AAAAAAAAAAAAAAAAAAAAAAAAAAAAAAAAAAGACATTTCCTTCGGCTTGAACTGTCCCACATCCAAATATTCTGTTCTCCCTATTTTTCTATTCCTCTTATTCATAGTTTATAGAAGTCATGTGATTTGTTCTCCTCCTGCCTTTGTTCTTTGTTCCATCTGTGAGTGCTCCCTCATGAGATATCCTCCCCAACTCCTTCCTCTGTGTAACTTCTTACAGATTCCACTCACTAACTATAATCTCAATGACTACTGTATAATATTGGGAAATTCAGTAATAATTACAATAATAACAACTAAATTATTTTGATCATTTTTACTTGTGTATTATCTGACACATCTGAAAGAACGCTTCAGAAAGTAGGCTGCAGTTGCTTTTATGACCACTAGAGGGAAGGGGAATCTAAGTTAGTAGGTCAAGTAAGTCAAGACCGTGGGAAGCCTCACCTGAGGAAAATGTTGAAGGGATCTCTTGATTGAAAGTGAGTGGTGGTTCTCACTTTACAGAGACAGAATATCTCCCTACCTTCCTTTTCCTCATTTATATCTCCTAAGGAAAGGAATTACTCTCTTTTTATCCCAGGATTGCAGGAAGGTTATATTATTTTCAATTTAAAAAGATGAAATAGTGACTTTTGGGGCAAAATAGATTGACCTTGAAGTGATTATGCTAGTGAAGTAAATGAGAATATGGAAGATAGATAATGGATGATTTCACTTATCTGTGGCACATAAATAGCTAAAAAATATATGCTGGCAAAGCACAACAAAAATAGTTCTTTGACTTCTTAAAATATATACTGTGGACCAGAGGGAGCAGTGGGGGACAGGCAGATAGGACACAAGCAAGAAGGGTCTAGGATATTGGCACACATTTAGGTGGCTTTATGAAGACTGAATGAAGCATGTTCACATACGAAAGAATGAAAATTGACTCCAAATATAGACATGTAAATGAATGGAAAATTAACACAAAAAATCCTCTAAAACAAACAACAACAAAAGAATAACATTAACTTTTGACTTCCATCTTAATCATGGGAACATTAACTTTTTTTTTTGAACATGAATCATATATTTTCTGCTCAAAGAGGGTCAGAAATTAGTCATCAAAATGTTTGGTAATGCATTCCTTTCCTACCATATTCCAGGTCCAAACATAGCTGCTACAAATGCATCATCATAATAATTTAGTTAATTTGTTAATATTTGCATTCTGAATAGAAAAGTGAGATCCTCCCCTATTATCTGCCATAATATAACAGTCACAGACAATAACAACCAAAGACTATGGAGAAAGTACACAGACATAATAGTTATGATGAAATCAAATTTATTGTCAGTTTATCAACAAACTCACATTCTTCCCACTGAATCCTTGAAACAAGAGAAACAGGAATAAATTAAAATTCTCAATGATTGCTTGATTATAATGCAAAGATCAGTATGTAGGCCTGGGGGTAGGGGGATTGTCCATGAGGGTTTGATGGAATGACATATAGTGTGATGACTGACCATCACTTTAAGAACACAGAACCCTCTGGGCTTCAGGCACATGAAAAAGGTACTGGGGATATATAACAGACCTCTGGGTGCTGTTGCTTTTTCAGTAAGAGAATAGTCATAACCAGAGACTGAGTCTGGGTCCTCTCTCCTCTCTTCCACATGGTATGCAGGTAAACATGATAGAGTTGCCCTGCCTACTGCTGGGCTGACTCACTCCCAGTCTAGTCACAGGAAAGGACCTGTTAGCACGCTGATAGCATTATCTGTGGGGCCAGGACCCAGAAAAGGCAGTCTCTCTTCCCCAGTCCCTGAGTAGGTCTGCTTATTTATGCAATTAATGTTTTATTTATTTAAAAAAAAAAGA
The DNA here is from genome assembly GCA_004024945.1 of Uropsilus gracilis. NCBI lineage: Eukaryota > Metazoa > Chordata > Mammalia > Eulipotyphla > Talpidae > Uropsilus > Uropsilus gracilis. The sequence goes on from PVHY01017227.1 coordinate 1,874, forward strand.
AATATGAGCCCATCCAATCCTGGCTGTGGTATGGCAAGTTCATAAGATATTTTACATTTTTCTGTCTCTTGTCTTAGAATGAGTTGTTAGGGGCAAAAGGGTGCTGTGTAAGTGACTGGAGAGAAAGTCACAACCTATGAGTCCTAGCCCAGGTATTTCCAGGACAGTTAAAACATTGAAAAGTCCTTGCCCTACTCTACACGTGAGTTTCATCAGTGAATGGCCTTTCTTCTAATACATCATTTCTGTTCATTAAGTTCATAAACTCCCTCAACTCCTAAATTAGAAATATCATTGAATCTAATACTCTTCATAACAAGATGCCCCCATATCTCGTTCAGCAATGAAATTGTTTTCTTTAACCAGGCCCATGTGCTGAGAGTATGACCTTTTCCCTTCTGTTCTCATGTAGCTCTAGAAAGGATCTTGAAAAGCTCCCCATTGCCATTCACCTTAAGACCCTTTGCCATTCCCATTAAAATTTAGACTCTTTGCTATAGTAAAGTTATTCTTAAGACAGTAGAGAGCAGTGGTTAAGAGCAGAAACTCTGAAGTCAGACTGAATGGCTGGCAACTCACCCTCTTACTAACTATAAAACTCAATCTCTCATCTATAAAATCCTCCTATGATTGTTGTGACATTGAGTGATTTAATATATGAAAGAGTTCTGAGTGAAGTGAAAGCCACAATTCTCTCCCATACTTGGGACTCCCACAGATAGGACTTTAAGGCTTTGTGAAATCTGGTCTAAATTCAAGATCCCTATAAGATGTGCAGAGGGTGAAGACCCAGAGCCCACTGAACAAGTGTTCTTTTAACAGGGAAATTCCTGCCCCAAAGCCTTCTCTTCTGCTTGTCCTATGAGAACCTGCTTGCCTCCATCCACAAAGTATTTTCATAGTATGTGTCTTAGTTGAAAAGTTCTTATTAGAGACCCCCCAGTACCCAGAGACTAGTTTTTAGATCCTTACCATCAGCTTCCAGGAGGCCCTAAATCTAGTTGACCAGTACATTTTTGCCACTGATCTTGTCTTCCCTTCTCTCCAGAACCTTACTGAGATGATCTATGTAGGAGATATCTCCTCTTCCTTGACTATTTATAGAAGTGGCAGGCACAACTGACATGGTATCATGGCTGCCCTCAGACCTCCCCTCCCCCTACTCCTCTTGTGAAATCTGAGGTCATCAAAAAGAGGACCAACTGGTTCATCTGCACCAGTCAGACCACTATATCAAAATAAAATTTAACTGGTAGGAACCCAGAGACATTTATAACTGGGTGCAGCAGATTCAAGGGTCAGTTCTTTATGCCCAAGATGGGTTAGGGGTAAAACAAGGAGACAAAGTACATACTACCCAGTGTCTTCCAGAAATTCCTGATGCAGAATGTCAAGAGCTCAAAGTGCTGCAAATGTACGACAAATCTTCCTGTGCTGAGATTGATCACATGTACTTCAAGAAACACAAAGTTATTGTAGAAAGAGCGACCCAACATTCATCAGAATTACCAGCCACAATACTAGCCTGCACAGTGAAGGAAATGAATAAACAATCCATGTGCACATTGTATTGCATTAAAAAGATCATAACTTTTCCAAGTGAAAAAGAGGGAAACATCCCTCACATATTAATAGATTCATTGTGATATCCAGAATCTTTGCAAGTAACAAGGAACATTACTACAAGTAAAAGCAACTGAATAAAGGGGTATAAAATGAATAAGGAGATGAAGAGTGAGCAGGAGAGTTAGGGGAGAAGGATTCATTGATAGATGATAAAATTGATTGATGTTTAGTGGCACTTTCTATGTCCCAGAGTTCAATCAGTTAAACTACTGTTTTGCAGACAGTGTTATTTTTCTTACCATTCTCATCCTACCTCTAGATGATAGGTTCAAATATTCCTGTTTTTAGATGACAAGACTCAGAACTGAGAAATAAAGGCATCTGCCTAAGGTTGGACATGTAAGATGCAATGTTAATTCTTGGACTTAATTCAGTTCTGAATCTATTGCTCATTAGACATTTGATGCACCACTGATGAGAGAAACATGAATGACTAGAAAAGCAGGGCTTTGGGATATGGATAAAAGAAATAAGAATGGACAGTGAACAATTATAGCTTTAGGAGAAGGACATCAGAAAACTCTGACTCAGCAATCCTGGAGTCCCCATAAGGAGTTTGGGAGCTGGTCTGCCTATCAAAGGTTGCAGAGAGGGCAGGGACAAGTTCAGCTCTCAGCTATCAGGGCACAGAAGGATTGCAGGTCTGTGGGTTTAGATAGATGATCAGGTCAGCTTGGCAACTCTGGGTGGAGTCCACAACTCTCAGGGGAGATAGATTATGAGTACTGGGGTGAACAGGGAAAATGTGAGGCAAGCACAGCTTGGCAGCTTTTTATGTTTTTTACCACATGAAACTCTCAATGCCTTTCACAGAGAGCATATGTCTTGACTCTCCAGACTTGATACTAGTCTAAATTATGCAACAGGGTAAAAGTTGCAATTCTTTTTAAGGTTACTATGAGGATCAAGAGATATACACACTGCCCATTCCTGCCACCTTTCAGCGCCCTCATACAGCTCACTCTCAAAGCTTTAGTCTGAAGACCCGATGTTTAATCTAGCAATGGCCCAAGAGGCTGCGTAATAGAAACCTCTCCAGAGAGAGAGAGACTATCTTCCCACTTGCTGCATTCAAAACCCAGAACTTAATTTTTAAGGGCTGAAACACCTGATGAAGGCACAGATGAAGGCAACTGACAGTAACCTTGAAGTTTCTTACTTCATCAGGAGTATGTACAACCCAAGGTTCTGAAGCACACAAGGTCCACTGACTAGCAGCTAAGCAAGAAAGAGTGTGATTGTGGGACCAGAGAGCACTGGAGAGGGGACCTAGAGTAGAGGAAAATGAAACAAGGATTAATAGTGGAATCTTTTTACAGTTCATATTTCATTCTAATACATTTCATTAATTTCTCTTAATATGGTATTTCAGAGAAGTGTCTGTTAGTGCACATATTGAAATCCATGCTCACAGTAATATCTCTTGAATATTCAGTATATTTTAAGATAGAATTTAAGCTCATTATATAAAGTAACTTATCTCTATACCCATATTCAGAAGTGGATTAGTATCTCTTACTGATGAGGAAACCAAGGCACAGAAAAATGTAAAAAACAAAAAAACTTTGGAGTGACACAGTTTATAAGAAGTCACTTTGTGGTTTGAGCCCATGTGGCTTGGGCTCTCCAACTCTTCATGTGATGCTGCCTTTCTTGAGCAGTGACCATTAAAAAGGTGGGATGCACATCACAGAGCTAGTAAGTAGGGAGCCTATAAAATAAGCGCCAATCTGCTGCCTCAGCTGACTGTATCCTTCCCTCAAGGAGACACCCACACAGTCAACCATTATGGATCCAAGAATCAGAAGCAGGCACACTCCCCCCCTCCCTGCTTTCACAAAGAGGAGTCTGGCATTCAAGGTGTAAGTCACAATTGCCAGTCATGCTTCCCACAGATGAATGCAAATCTTCAGAAAAGTTTGAGAGAGAGAGAGAAAGAAATAAAGGAAAATCTAAAAGTAAGTTCATAATATAACAAGGCTCCAGTTGGATTACAGAGATTGTTGCTGCATAGGTATGTCCCTGAGAATACTAGAGGCCCTTGCATGTGCAAATGACACCTTGGCTCCTAGACTAAGTTGTGAGTTTAAGGAAGGGAATGTGAATTTTATATTCTCCATTTACTCCTCACTGGGAAGGGTGCAGTCTTCTGAGGAAGCATTTTGGTAAGACTCACTTGCTTACCAGCTCTGTGATGGGCATTCCATCTCTTTGATGGTCACTGTTCATGAGAGTCAGCATTGCATAGAGAGCGGGAAAGCCTAGTGAGGAGTGTGGCCCACTGTTTCTGTGTTTACCCGTCAGTAACTTGTAACCTCACTGACCCCAAGCATATGCATATCTATCTGTTTAGTCTGTGTGATCTGCTAACTAGAGATGAGCACTGAGACCCTACACAGGTTGGTGGGTGGGGTGGGGCAGTGGTAAGAAGAGAAATACAAAGAATGAGAACAGCTATGAAAGTTCCCTGCAGCTACCTTTGAGGAATCTGGTGACAAAAGTACCTTGAACATTACCAGTACAAGATCCTGCTCTGTATGTTTACTTCCCTACAATCATTTTGGGTTTCACACTGTCTTTTTCATCTGGAAGCAGAGTAGAAGAATTCAGCATCAGTTTTATAGAAGTTCCAATATTATCTGTGTGGACTGTTTTTCTACATCCTCTTTCAGAAATTAACCATCATGTTTCTCTCCAAAGTAAAAATGTTTGCATTGCCTATAGAGACATTCAGTAAGAAACAAAAGACTATGATGAAGGACACTGTAACAACAGCAGAGAGTGAAGGGAGAGGGTGAGTAAGAGGGTCAGAGAAAGAGAAGACAGACCAGAAATAACAGCATCATATGGCCTATTGTGTAAACATCTCTGATGTAACTTTCCAGAAAGTCTGAGTTTCAAAAAACAAAACAAAACACAACAATCTGTCAAAAGTTAAAATCAAGAAGTGCCAGACATAGGAAGAAAATAAATTCATTCTCTCACTTATATGAAGACTCTTAAAAAGTTGAATGCATTGAATCAGGAAGGAGGACATTAATTAAGAAAATGAGTAGAAACTGGTTGTATGGTACAAAGTTGCAGTCACATATAATGAAACAGTCCAGAGACCTAAAACACAACAGTAGTGCAGTCAATGGTGCACTGAACACTGGTTACCTGCTCAGAGGAGATTCAGGTGCTCTCATCAGACACCCGGTCAAGGTAATTGAGAAAAAGTCAAGTTAATTGAGAAAAATTCATTTAATTAGTGTGGCTTTCATACTCATTTCATTATTTAAATGTATGTTTATAGTTAAATTACATAGCATGGTGATCATGTATACACCATGAAGATTGGAAACTTCAAATCCTTAACTATAAATTGCTTTTATTAAAAAGAAAAGGAAAATGAAAAACTTCGTTAACTGTATTTTCAATAACTATTGAGACTAAATTGTTATTTTTAAAAATAACACTGAAACCTGTGAACCATCTTTCCAACCCGCTGGTTTCTCCCCTCCCTGACTTCCCCCTCAGCTCTAGCTCAGCTTTGTTTTTATTAGCTTGTTTTGACTTTTCCTCTTGACATTTGTTTGTAAGATGTTATCTTAATGTTTTTATATATGTACTTATTATAACATCAGGTAACAAACAATATATATCGTGCTTTTAAAAAAAATATTTATATATAAATTTCACTTCTTTGTAATCCCAGGGATTCACTCCCATCCCACCCTCCCCACCATTTACCTCCTTTCCCCCCTGCCCGAAGTTGTGTGCTTCAGTTTGGTGGTTAGCTTGTTTTGTATATTGTGTTCTTACTCTGATTCAATAAACTAAATTAATCCCAGTAGCAAATCTACAAGACAAGTCATTTGAGCCTACATTTCAGAGTTTGCAGATATTAAGCAAGCCATCCAAGGTTAGACAAAGTAAGCGACAGTGGTATTACTAAGTACCTCCCAATTCCTTCTAGCAACATTTGACTAAGACACTGACTACCCTATTTCATTTGCAATGGGCTTTTAAAAAATAAAAATAAATATTTATCTATTTTTATTTTTTAATACTTTGTTATATAGATAATTATTTCACATCATTGTAATTTCCAGAGCTCTTCCCAGATCTTCCCTCCCTCACCCATCCCCGCCCTCCAAGTTGTGAACTTCAGTTTGTTTTTTAGCTCGTTTTGACTTTCCCTCCTCGCCTTTTGCTTGTTTTTCCTATGTCCCATATATTAGTGAAACCGTTTGGATTCTGTCTTTATCTTTCTGACTTGTTTCTGCTAATATGTTTTCTTCTGGAATGGGCTTTTATTTACTGCAAACCACCCTATGCTTTATTCTTTTCTGTGGTTTGCCTGACAACAGTTAGTATATGAAACTTCTGAAATAGAAGAGAAGAGGAAGGGGGAGACTTTTATGATGAGGGATGAAGTGTCTTTCTCTGCACAGGCATCGGTAGGCTCCCTTTTATACTAATCACACTGTCTTACTGTATTTTGGCTAATTCTATATACTTCGCCTGAAGAGAGGTGGAGAACAGGTATTCTCCACATGAAAAATTGCTTTCATTTTTCAAGGCCCAGATTTCATTTCCTTAATTATGTAAAATTTTCTGGTTCATTACTTAGCCCTTCAAAAGAACCCTCACTTTGAACCCCTCTCCACACACACACACACACACATGCACACACACATATATGGAAAGATACATATGTGTGTGTATATATATAGAGAGAAAGATATATAATTATATATGTAGTAATGGAAATATTATAATACTATATTATAATAACTGCTATTTTTAACAGGGCCCCTTGCAAGGCAGTATACCTATAATTATCTGTGATAGAAGCTTTGAAAGAAACACATAGCAGTTACTACAAAAGTATTTGCAGTATGGCTGCATTTTCTGTAAGCCCAAATTCCTTTATCACATCCAGTCTCCTCAAGTCTGATTAAATAAGCCTATATATTCAATTAACTTATATTTCATTTTTGTATTAACCTCCACTGTTGTCTTCCCACAGTCCAAGCACAGTCATTTCTACCAAGGCCCCAGTCTGGTTTAATACCCTTCCCATGTCTTCTTGGTCTGCAGGCTGCTAGGCCAGGACCTGGCCCCAAGTCAGCTGTGCTGAGTCATGCTAAGTCATGTTTGCTTAGGGTGTGTGACCAGATGTTTTCAGCTTTGAGTGATGACTGCTATCTGGGCCCCTAGCAGGAGGCTTACACACAGATGGTATGAAAGAGTTGACTACATGACTGTAACTCCACCCCAACCAGCACCGTGAAAAGAATCTCTATGGCAGAAAGTGACATGCCCTAGAATAAACTATTTTCTGATTCAAAAAACTTTCTCTGATTGTCCCATTAGATACAATAGATGATCAGTCACTGTTCACCAAATAGTCACCTTGTAGAATGTCCTTCACACTCAGGAGCAGAAGAAAAGCATCCATCACCAGTACATAAATACAGATTTTTAGTTACTAAAATACACAATCATTAATCAAATGCTAAAAGAGCAATTTGTAGCACAGGGCCTTTGCTAAAGAAACTTCTGGCTTTCTCAAGCATTATATAGCTGAGGGCAGAATCTTAGTATCCTTGTATGTCAAAATGTGGCAGGGCTGGATAACTAATGGACCTTTTCAGCTTTCATTTTGCCAAGATCCTGAAAATGGCTTTTGTGCTCAGTTCTATAGGCATGGGCTGAGAGGTGAGTATGAATGAAGAAGGCATGAAACTTAGGAAAAGGAAATCACTATTTACCATTTCAGGATGTCCCCAGACATCTAGGTGACTAAGGGCCTGTGATTTTAGAGGGCACAACTCCCATTCTGGGTCAGATCTGACAAGAGATGTCACTTGGGAGCCCTCATTTTAAGGCAATATCTCAGGCCAGTTTTTGTTCTTATCACTACTGTTGGGAGAATACAGAGAATTCCAAGCATGACAGCGAGAAGACATGTTACTTGAAGTGGTTGTGATGGGAAAGTGAAAACAGAGCAAGTCATTCTGCTGTTACTTGTGACTTCCCACATCATGGTAACTGTCAAGGAACAGAAATGAAGGAAATACATGAGACTGCCTGAGAAGAGAAATACCAGGTGGTTAAAGGATCAGAGGCCTCCAAAAGAATGGCATTCAAGGAGGAAATGTGGGAAGTTTTTCAGGTGTTAATGATAAGATGTTTTAAGTGATGTGGAATGATGTGAGGAAGTATGCAATCGGGGGAAAAAACTGAAGAGAAAGAAAAATTGGTCCAAATGATCCATGAGGATTTTTTAAATCAATTTCTGATCAATTTGTTATATCACATTTCTTGCACTGGATGCCTAGAGTTCAGTTCAAACTCTAATACATACATGGCACGATTTTCAGAACTTGTTGGTGATTCAGTGACTCCTTGTCAGCCTAATTGGTTTTGATGGATCACAGAGATAAAATTTAGTGATACTTGATACAATATTAATATTGTATACAGAAATTGCATAAAAATGCATGACTAATGTAAATCCAGGAATGTAAGAAAGGAAATTTATCTGAAAAAATATTTATAAAGATGAGCACACAGAGAGTACCGTGAGTGAAATCTTTGAGAGAGGCTGGATTAGGATTGGTTTAAATTCCAAATTAATGAAAACAAAGTGATGGAGGAAATTGGAACAAGGTATTAGAGAGACTAGTATACTTTAGATTGAGGAAGGTTCTTAAAAGGGTGATCTTTTAAAGGGTAACCAAAATTAAAAGTCATGATTTAAAAAAATGGAGAGTCTCTCATTCCATTATATCAAGGAGGTAAATCTGATGGGTGAGGGAACAGAGTGTAGAAATCAAGCACTTTTGTGAGTGAGTGGGAAAAGACATTCATTTATTCATTTGTTCATTCATTTACTCATTTAATCAATCATTCTGCAAACATACCAGAATACTGCTACATAATAGACACTATGTTAGACTCTAGTTCAGTAATGTGAATAAATGTAGATAAAAAATCAATGGACTTCAAGAATCCATGTATTGTAGTGAGAGCAGTCATTCAAGTAAATAAATTATTTTACTGCAAAGTAATAAATATTATGATGGAGAAATGAACAGAGAAGCAAGTCATTTTGTCAATATTTATTGACCAAAGTTATAAATAAAAATGGATGATGATCCAGTACAAGGAACTGAAATTAAGAGATGATATCAGAAGATGATTGGAACAAGAGTGGTTAAAAAGAACAAGAGTTCTGAATTAGAACAAGAAGAAATGAGACCCTACTAAATCAAGACCCAGTGATCTATTACAGTCTAGGGAAAATTAGAAGAGATGATAGGCACTTTAGGACACAAGCTGGAATTTAGTATTGGGCAGAAAGCTCAGAACTGAAAGCAATTAAAATATCCGAATAAAGGAAGTCCTGAACACCGATGTTCTAATAGGCATTGTTCAACCTGTGTAGAATTTACACTTTAAAATTTCTCAACATGTGTGCAACTCAGATCCTAAAATTATCCATCTTAAAATTGAATCACATTCTCTAAGGAACCTACAGCATTTTAAAAACTCTTTGTTCTGTCAATTTACCTATGTACTCCCATATCCTTGAATGGTGGTTTAGAGTGGGTGACCAACAAATATTTATGAAATGAATGACTAGATTAGAAGACATATGACTGGGGATGGAGTCTAAAGGCTACATTCTATTAAGGCAAGTCTTGACCAATAGTGACAGAAGCTATCTCACAATCCAAGGAAATGCTTTCCTAATTTACTATCTTAGCAAAGGACAAGGATGGAAGAAGAACTTTCCCTAGCAGTGTAGTCCTCTGCCTTAGCCCTGTGCCCATAATTTTCTTTTGTATATTATTAGGTCAATGTTCTGTTCACTTTTATACGTCCTGTTGTCTTGACGTTTATCTTTCTCAGTGTAGCCCTAAAACAGCTGGATCCTTGAGCAAATGCTCAGAAAAAAAATTTTTTTACATAATTCCCTAAGTGATGCTACAAATGTCCAGAATTCTTAGAAGAATGTGGGCTCTAGAGGTGTCCACAGAAATAAAATTTATTTTGACATAAACCTGGAACTATAAATTAAAAAAAAATAGAAGAAATAGATATCCCACAATGTTTAGGGGTCTGTAAATGGAAGACTCCAAAAAGAAAGTGTTGGAGAAACATGTAATTGCTCCTGCTTTTTCCCTATTTTTGGAAATATTCCTTGGTCTTTAGACCTGGTACACAATGTCAGCAATTTACCTAAAATTTTAGCTTACTTTAAAATGTTATCTAAATGTTGACTTCTTGCTAACATATCCATTCCTTCTGGCCTAGAAGTATTCTGTCTTTTTTACATGACTATGGGTCTTATCACTGAATTTATTTTTAATTTCATTTGAATTTACAGAATGAAATTTATTCTAGTTTCCTAGACTTTGCATATTATCATCGCTGTAGTATTTGACAACACTCATTTGTATACACAAACTACATAGTGTATTTATCAGGTATTTCTCAGAAGTTAACTGTACAGGATCTTCAAGCACTAACACGCAAAGTCTTTTTTATTATATATTTGCATAGGAACCAAGATTAGGGTCTTTGCCGGTGGTAAGAGAAGCACTGGCTGTCAGGTTATCATGTCTTACCTGCTCCCCTCCCTAGTCATGCATGGGTCTGTGTAGTCCTAAACCGTTATCTGTGCCCACAGTTTCTGACCCCACCCAGTTATCACCAGCCCATTCCCCTGAAGGAGAGAAACACTGACTCTGACTGCTGTTGTTTATTAAAAAAATAAAATAAAATAAAATGAATGACCCAAGCCCCAGAAAATGAACAAATAAATAAAGAATGATGATGGAAAAAAAGAAACAAGAATGATACAGGAGTAACTAGTGATATAAAGGCCTAAACTAGACTAGAATGTAAAGAAGGGCTATTGTTGACTTAAGAGCCTAAAAATTATTCCTCTCCCTCACAAATGCTTCAAACTCAATAAGATAAGAGTTGTAAGAAATTGAGTTCCAAAATAACCATTTTTAAGAATAAAACAATTGAAGGAGGAGTTGGGGGAGTTGTTCTCCACCAGTAAATATTAAACAAGTTTGATTTCTAATTCTCCATGGTGGATTATCTTTTTAATAAATGGGGTCTACTGATAATATGGTTTCCATTTAAGTCTGTAATGCTTACAGTGTCTTAAATTGTCCTTTTCCAGAAAGATTCATATTTTCTACTCAGAAAATATGCTGTACTAAAGCTTCAAAATTGAATACACAAAATACTGAAGATAGTGTGCCTAACTAAAAAAAAAGTCATCGTTTTTAGAATTCAAAGCTACCAGTTGAAGGACTTTCCAATCTTCTGCAGCAGAGGTGGAACCTTAGCACAGAATTGAATTTTTTCAACACATCTGGATATGAAAATTTAAACTTTACTCCTAGAAGAGTTCCGTATGAATTAACCCCAGGTAGAAATTTAAATATTGAGTTTATACTTCAGAGGTACTACATTTGAGCAGTTCGCAAATTACCGCTCGACTTAGGTCTTGATTAAAAAAAACTTGTGGTATGAACCAATGGTCTATGGTAGCTTAATAAATTAAAGGGAAAAAAGATTAGAAAACACTAGCTTAATAGTAATATGCCTTATGCCTTCTGGATTATTTGAGAATATTTTCCTCTATGTTTACCTTAGCTCATAGAATGAATGCATCAGGCATTATTTTTTATTGAATTATATATACATATATATATATTTCACATCATTTTAATCACTGGGGTCACCCACTACCTCCCCTCCCCAACTGCTCCAGCTGGTCCCCAGCCTCCTGTTGTGGTTCATTTGTTGTTCATATAATAGTGAAACCACTTGGCTTCTGTCTTTTTCTTTCTGACTCATTTCTGTTAGTATGATTTCTTCTAGGTACATCCATGTTTCAATAAATTCATCAAATTTGTCATTTTTAATTGATGAGTAATATTCCATTATGCATATATACCACATCTTTTTCATCCATTAATCTGTCTTGGGACAGATGGGTTGTTTTCATGTCCTTGCTATTATAAATAGTGCTGCAATAAACATCCAAGCACAGGTGTCCTTTTGTACCCACATTAGGGTGTCCTTTGAGCAATATATTTTTTTAAATAAACAGGAAAACAGAAATTTCCTAGAATTTTTATCATGAAAATAAATGAAGGCAATTTACTTAAGATTAAAAAAATCAAGGAAATCAAGACAATAATGCTGCATTCATAGAAAATGAGAAATTTATATTTCTCTAAACTCTCTGATTAAAACCTTAATCTTAAAAGCCCATCATGTAGAAAGGTGTGCAATAGCAGCTAGCTTCCCATTTCCTCCTTCCAAGAGACCTGCTTTCTCACACTCATGCATGTCTCTGACTATATCTTAGCACAGAGGCTCCAGAGGTCAGACAAGCCTTGAAGCCCAGGCTCTAAGCTGCCAGTGGATGAGGTCCCTAAGAATGAGATCCAGCCCTGTTCAGACTCACCCTCACACTGAGAGATGGTGTAGAGGTGTGGTATGTGGGGAGCAGTGTTGCCTAACCACTGGTTCTGGTTTGTTCTCTTCTCTTTACTCACACCAGAAATTATTCATGGATTCCTACACAGCAGTTGTAAGAATTTCCTGCTATTTGTGGCAACCATTTTATTCAGGGCTAAAGCTACACCTGATAGGAACTTTGATGCCATCTGCTTTTGTTGAAAGAGTTTAAAGATGGAGTCATAATGAAAGAACAAATGTATAACCTCTAAATAAAATGCTATGATACTTTTATACCTTCAGAGTTTATAAAACCTGTCTTTAATTTTCCAATTTAAAAATTAAAACTCATTGGTGGTGAAGAATAACTTTTGATGTAATTTATCTTAGATAAAACTATGAAAAGCACACAGTGGTATCAAAGACCTGTTTTGCCTACCAACAATTGGGTATAAACTTATAATTTATACAATTTTTCATGCTAATAGAAATGAAAAATACCATATATTTGAATAATGGAATTATTATGCATATTATAAAATAACTAGTGAGGTTTAAGTAAATACTTATTTTTTTTTTTGCCAAAAGATATCTTACATTTCTGCATAGAATTTGTAAAGGTAGAAAAGTTATGATATTCCCTAAGAGGCAGTAACTAATTTTTATCACTGCTAGCATTTCTTTTTACTTATATCTTTTAGACGAGAAAAGCAAAAAGCTTATTATCATATAAGGAGAAAGGCAGGAGGAACTATCTGAAAAGTGAGGGTTTCCAAGCAGGTAGCTGTAGCATTTCTTCTTAAAACTCTTTTTTAAGTACTTTGTGAATATATTTAAATTTTTTTATTAATATTTAATTTTATAAATAACAAAATGAATATTATTACTGTTTGTATTTCTATAATTTTTCTGATCCTTTCTGAACAACCATGTTACTGCTCTAAATTTGGCATTTTTCACCCAGGTAAGGGATACAATAATCATGTATTTCATAGGAGAAATAAATGAAATGCTTCCAAATGAGCAGCTGAGTAATTTAGCTCAAATCTACAAATACCTAAACAATAATGAGTCCACACTTAGACCCCTGAACTCAGAATCAGATTAATTAGTCCTGTCCTACTGGGATACCAACATCAGTCTTTCAATCCTGCAACTTTTCTAAAAGCCATTTCCCACAACCATTAGCAATATTAGAGCAAGGAAAGGTGAGTCAGCTCTAGTCCTGCAGGCTATTCATAGAAAAAGAGCTATGAACCCTACAGTGAGGGTGAGGAAAGACAGAGGAAAACCACCCTTGTCCCTTAATCTAATACAAGACTGGTGTTAGGAGAATAGAACAACTTACTGCTAGTAGTAAGAGGGTTATTTTCCAAACCCTTAGTCTTAAGAGGCTTGGTTCTTTCTTTTTCTCTGGTTTTGCAATATTTTAGCCTCACACTCAAAGTACAAGATAAAAACCCTCCCACTGGCTCTCTAGAAAACCTGCCTCATAAGCCCAAAGTCCTTTATTAATTAAAATAATTCTAAAAAATAAATAAAATAATTCTTATTCAGCCAGAACTATGCTTCCCTGAGTGAACAGCTGTTTCTAATCGATTCACTTTACATTTACTTCAGCCGCCAAATATCTTTTCTTCAAGCTAGAAGCCAGTCTCCTCAGGCTATATACTCTACCCCAGAGAGATTTTCTTGTGTGTCTTAAAGGAGGAAAAGCTTAGAAACATCAATGAAGTTGACAGTTCAGGAACCCTGATCTACTGAAGACTGAGATTTAAAGACACAATTACAGAATGCTTCCCCTCCACCATTTCTTACTACCTTATCAAATGAATGCCAGCATAATAACAGTGGATAACAATTAAAATTTTGCAAAACACTTATTCTATTTATGAGTTCTTAGGGAATTCCAAAGACTTCATAATTCCTCTAATTCCCCCTAATTCCTAACCTGATTATCATAGTAACTCATCTATTTCTCTGATGTCATTTTTAAATAATTTAAAATTTCTTGGCTTTCTCATAGGTATAAAGGAACACAAGTACCACAGAAAAATCAAAAAGAGCATTCAGGGAAATCTCTCTAAAGAAACTAGTTACTCTGTAGTCACTAAGAAATGAACAGAGTCAGTTCCTTGGAAGCACATGAAAAAACTTATATTCTGCCTCCCTATGAATTAGTCCTAGGGTACTCTAGCTTACTGTTGGAGCATTGGTCCTTTTGTGAATCTCTTGTTACTATATTTAGCCTCCAAAAGCAATCAATTAACTCTTTTGTCTCCACTGGAAACTAAGATTCAGAGGTTTAGAATCTGTCAGCAATTGAGTATTATTTCCTTGACCCTATTATTTTCCCTGTCACCTTTATCAATCTAAACAATAAACCTATTTTCATTAAAAATTTTCCCTCTCTAGGGCATAGTTCCTAGAGAACTTCCTTGGATTCAAATGAGAGACATGGATATTAGCATGGAAGATGACATGAAGTGAAAAGGGGAATGAGTGGGAAATTGTCTTGAGGATCCAGGAGGAGCCAACAGTGGACCGATGTCTCAGGAACTAACTCATTATCACAAACTCAATGTACAGTCTCACAACTGATTATCTCCTAATCTGACTCCACCCCTGAAGGACACAGCTCACCGCTGACCAATGACTTCAAAGGACCCGGGGGGTTTTGAGGGGTCAGAAGATTAGCAGTAGAGAATAAAAGGCCACATCTTCCAGCAGCAGCACACACTTGCTGCTGACACCTCTGTGATCACCGCAAGCCCCCAGACCTGACATCATGGTGCATTTTACCAGTGAAGAGAAGGCTATCATCACTGGCCTTTGGGGCAAAGTGAATGTGGAGGATGCTGGAGGCGAGGCTCTGGGCAGGTAAGAGCTGGGTTTCATTGTGTGGAAGATGATGGTAAATATGAACCTAGCAAATTGACGGACAAATAGTAAATGTTTTTAAGAATCTCTGACTTTCTGCTATGGTCCTATCTCATAGACTCCTGGTTGTCTACCCCTGGACCCAGAGATTCTTTGACACCTTTGGCAACTTGTCTTCTCCCTCTGCCATAATGGGCAATCCCAAAGTCAAGGCCCATGGCAAGAAGGTGTTGACCTCCTTTGGAGAAGCCATTAAGAATGTAGATAACCTCAAGAATGCTTTTGCTAAGCTGAGTGAGCTACACTGTGACAAGCTGCACGTGGATCCTGAGAACTTCAGGGTGAGTTCAGGAAATGTTCAATGCTCTTTTTTGCTTTTTACATTGGGATAATAATAGAAGTTGAATATTTCATTGGAAAAACTGAAAAAGACTTCAGAAGTCATGGGCTGAACTTGGTGATAGAAAGGTAAAGTTCAAGAGCACATGACCAAAACCACATTGATTCATGACTAGTGATATTAAAGTACTTCTAAGAGCCTGAGTTTGTTTAAAACTTTTAAAGAACTTTTGAAATTCTGTGTTTATTTGAGAGAATTGTATCAGAGAATAGAAGCATTATTCAAGGAGGAATAAAATTTGACTCTTGGTAGATGAAAGCTTATTGCATGGAAGGGTAAATATTCGGTTGTACATGGTTATAAATGACTGAAGTTTAAAGGAAATTTTTAGACAAATTGTCTCAAATGCAACTCAAATATGTTCAATAACTAGTCAGTATTGTAACTAAATGGAGACTTGTTTCTGTACTGGTGGAGACTAAATCCATTCTAAGAATACCTGCAGCTTAGAAATCCAATGATTACATGCAGTCCTCAGTTTATTAATGAAAGTCAAGATGAGAGGCAAGTAAAGATGGTGAAAATGGGAGAAAGGATGGGAGTCTCAGGAGGCAGAAAGTTAAATCTAGGCCTCAAAAATTAAATTTAATCCAGGTACTAACTCATTTGAGTTATTAGATAAGGATGGTGCTTAAAACAGGTTAATATGTGGACTTGGCAGGGAGCATACGCACTATACCATTTTTTTTCTTCATTCTTCTGGAAAATTCTACTGAACTTGTCTATTTGTCCCTTTGTCTCTAACCCAATAGCTCCTGGGCAATGTGATGGTGATTGTTCTGGCTTCTCATTTTGGCAAAGATTTCACCCCTGAAGTGCAGGCTGCTTGGCAGAAGTTGGTGAGTGGTGTTGCCACTGCTCTGGCCCACAAGTACCATTGAGTCCTATTTCCAGTTCACCGGTGCCCTTTTGTATCCCCAATGACCTTCCTCTGTACATGGGGACTGGGGTTTGATCTTGACAGTGTGGCTTCTGTTTAATAAAGTGCATTCCATTCAGTAATCAGAAATTGATATCGTATTGTCTTATTCTTTTATCCTAGAGTTAAAGAAGGGAAGGTTTTGGGGTGAAACTAAGACAGACATTTGAAGAAACAAGCGTTCTTTTGAGAAAGATGTGGGGACTCATCCAAAGAATACAGATATTGGGGGGACGATCCTAAAGGGTCTGGGAGGATGTGAAAATGGAGAGAACATTTTCTGAGCTGGGGCAAGAGTTAAGTAAGGAGAAGGTTAAAGTACATGAGGAGGAACTATTTGATAAACAGCACTGTGGGGAGGTGGAGGTGGGGTGAGGGTTAAGTGTGGAATAGTATAGATTTGTGGAGCATATCAGAGTTCATTAAAAATAATAAAAATCTTTGTATGGATTCAAGGTCTAGTCTAGGGTTATTTTAATTTGCTCTATTGTACCTTTTTAATAAGATCACTTGATAGGTCTTGTGAGATGGAATTGGAAATAAGGGGATAAGCTGAAGGATGACTGGAAGCTTTCCAGTAAAATGTCTATGAACCAAGACACTGCTTTTTCCAGAAAGATTACACCACCCCACTAGGGAGCCAAGTCTAAGACACTTGAAATCATTGTGCTTTGTCTCCTGATTGAGATAGCATATGCAAGACAGAATTAGGGCATTGAGTGATTTTTTTAAGGGGAGAATGACCAAGACATAAAGTGGCAGATTAGATGCAACAAAAGATCATAATCTAAAACCAGTAAAGTAGGACTTAGTGACATGCATGAAAATGACTCAAATAAGAGAGTGTAAGTCATAGGTAGAAAAGTAGGAAAGTCTAGACAATGCAAAGTCTTGAAGATAAACATAAAAACTACCATAATGCCTTTGACAAGAGCAAACTAATATTTTTAAAATTTTAAATAATTCAAGGAATAAGATTTTTTGGGGAAGTAATCTTAATAAATATAAAATGAACTCAAAATTCCTGTTACTTGCTGTGAATACTAATTCAGGAATACAGAATGGTCTGATGGTTGTGACTTTTGCACAAAGGTAAAGATGAAAAAGGTGTATAGAGAGGTACATCACATCTGTTGGCTAGGGCGGGTAACAAGGGGGTGTGGTGAGAACTGACTAAAAGAGTCCAGTCTGGATGAATCTATCAAAAAGAGACCATGCACTGACCTAGCCTCCTGGTCCTCCTAGGAATGTGTTCTCCGCAGCACATGTCAGGGAGCTATAGCCAGAATGTTCAGGGACCCTTGACCTTAAAACTTTCTGTCAAAATCTCCTTTCAAGACTGGAGTCCTTCACACTTTATGAGTTCGAGTTTCATTAGCTTGGCAAATTTAATTCTATTATGCATTTCATTGCCCCACACATTGATCAGAATTTGTTATGAATAACTTTCTAATTTTATCTTATATTTACACCATATGAGAAACCAATGATTTCCTTTTTTTATTAATTATGTATATATATTTCACATCATTTTAATCTCCAGGAGTCACCCACCAACTCCCCTCCCTGACCACTCCAGGTGGTCCCCACCCTCCTGTTGTGTGTTTTCATTTGGTTGTCCATATATTAGTGAAACCATTTGGTTTCTGTCTTTTTCTTTCTGATTTGTTTCTGCTAGTATGATTTCATCTAGGTATGTCCATGTTTCCATAAATTCATCAAATTTGTCATTTTTAACTGATGAGTAATACTCCATTGTGTATATATACTACACCCTCTTCATCCATTCATCTGTTTTGGGACATTTGGGTTGTTTCCATGTCCTTGCAATTATAAACAGTACTGCAATAAACATCCGAGCACAGGTGTCCTTTTGTACCCACATTGAGGTCTCCTTTGGGTAGATTCCCAGAAGAGGGATTTCATTAGTTTGAGGGTTCTCCATACTGCACTCCATAAAGGCTGGACCAGTTTATATTCCCACCGGCAGTGTGAAAGTGTTCCTTTCTGCTGTGTGCTATTTGCAAACGGAAAAAAAAAATCATTATAAACAAGATAAGAAAAACCTCTCTTAACCGTTTTCCAAAAAAACTAGAGACTGATTTACTGCAATGACCTTCTGAGACTGCAATGTCTCTGCTGGCTTCCCTAAATCAAAAACAGTAAGCACCTGCCTATACTCCCCATTTGTCCATTACTCTTAGGCTTTAAAATGTTAATTGCCTCTCAGGTTTGTGTTTGTCTTCTTTAAAATTCAATAAACCCTCACCCTGTGTCCCTATAAATACCTCTTTCTTTTGTTAATGAAGTTGCCTTATAGCCCATATCTCCATTTAGCCCCCAGCAGTGACTGGGTAAATCTCTTCTGTAAGTTCATTTCTCCTACCTTACATCTAGCCACCAACACCTTTCTTTCCACATCGATGCCAGCACACATGGTTTTTGATGTGGGTCATTCTTACTGGTGTAAGATGGTATCTCATTGTGGTTTTGATTTACATTTCTCTGATTGCCAGTGATAATGAGCCTGTTGGTCATTTGTATTTCCTCTTTAGAAAAGTGTCCTTTTAATTCTTCTTCCCATTTTTTGATTGGGTTTCTTGTTTTTTGTTTAGCTGTGTAAGTTCCTTATGGATCTGCATTATTAAAGCTTTATCACTCTTGTGGAGAGCAAAAGCTTTTTCCCATTTAGTTGGGCTTCTTTTAGTTTTATCTGTTGTCTCTTCTGCTGTACAGAAACTTTTTAGTTTGATGTAGTCCTGTCTGTTTATGTTTTCCTTCAGTTTTTTTGCCATCTGCAGATGTTTCCAAAAAGGGATTTCTGAATTGTAATTCATGAAGGGTTTTGCCCAGGTTTTCCTCAATGTATGCTATGGTTTCAGGTCTGACATCTAAGTCTTTTAGCCATTTTGAGTTGGTTTCTGTACATGGTGTGAGGATGTTGTCTTGACCCATTTTTTTTTTTGCAGATTTTAGTCCAATTTTCCACAACATAATTTATTGAAGAGGCTACATTTGTTCCAATGTAAATTTTCTCTCCTTTGTCAAAGATTAGTTGACTATATATTTGTGGTTTATTTTCGGGCTCTCAATTCTGTTTCATTGGTCTGATTGTCTGTTGTACCAGTACCATGCTGCTTTAATTATTATGGCTTTGTAGTATAACTTGAAGTCTGGAATTGTTAGCCTCCATTCTCTCTTTTTTTGGCCAGGAGTTTTTTTGATATTTAAGGTTTTTTGCTATTGCATATGAATTTCTGTAATTTGTGCTCTATTTCTTTAAACAATGTCATTGAAATTTTTATAGGAATTGCATTGAATCTGTGATTGCTTTTGGTAGAATGACCATTTTGATGATGTTAGTTTTTCCAATCCATTAGCAAGGTATGTCTTTCCATTTCCTTATGTCTTCTATTTCTTTTAGCAGCAAGAAATTATTTTCTTTTTTTTTTTTAAATCAATCTCTGTCATAATTCTTGGCATTTTAGATCACAGAAAAATGAGATATTAAGGGAACTTTGTGATAATTGAAGTTTGATCAAGGACTTTCCAAGAAATAGAACACAAAGATGTGAAATGTATACATAAATAAAATTATTTATATAATAAATAGAACACTGATACCCAAAGATTAAAAAATAACATTTAATTTCAAAGCCAATGTTTATTTACTTGAGATAAAATCATCCATAATTTTTGCAATTTCCTGGATAAATTGAGCAATAAGAAGAAAATGTGATATGTAACATTTCCTTTTCAAATACAGACATAAGTTGTAGGGATGCTTGATTTTCAATGTTGCATACTGTCAGTAGCACTGAACTCTGAGGTTTATACTCTCATATTATTACCTTTTAAGCAAAGTAAATCAAGTTTACTCATTTAACTAAACTTTTTGATTGAGTCCATCAGTGAGTCAGTCAATGAAAAAAATAGAGAACTTTTCCCCACTTTTTTGCTCTTCAACAACTATTCTGAATCTGAATGTCAAGAAGTCAGGCATAGTGATGAAGAAATTGTGGGCATACTATACTTTCATTTTCCCTAGATTTTGCCAGTTAAAGCAACTTAACAGAAAATAGTTCATACTAACTTCATGTGTGCACACACACATACATAAAAGTAAGTCTAAGTGACTCAGATATGTAATGGAGGAAAGAATAAGTTGTTATTATTGATAGACAATGAAATATACCTGAGCAAAGTGATGTTGTGATTAACAGGGTAGTCTTTTTAATTTTTTTATCAATCATTTTGTTATATAAACATTTATGTATATATAAATTATGTTTCTATATTACTTCATTGCGGTCCCTGGGGTCCTCCACCTCATCACCTACCCACAAGCCTTCATCTAGATATTCCCCAATCTCACCCTCCCCTCATCCCACCCTAACAATCTGCCCCCTCTCTGTTGTCTGTGTACCCTGGGTTTTTCCTGGCCTTTAGCCTATTACTACTACATCTCATTTATGGGTAAGAGCATGTAGTTTCTGTTATTTTCTTTCTGACTTATTTCTGCTAATATAATTCCCTTTAGGTAAATCCATATTATCACAAATGCTTTATATTTGTTGTTCTTGTTTGCAGAATAATATTCCATTGTGTAAATATATCACATCTTTTTCTAACATTCATCAATTTGGAGGCATTTTGGTTTCCATAGCCTGGTTATTATAAACAGTACTGCAACAAACATCTGAATACAGGTGCTCCTTTTGAAATAGTGTTTCTTACCTTTGGGTAAATTGCCAGTAGTGGGATCACTGGATTGAATGACATTTCTATTTTCAGTAGTTTGAGACTCCTCCACAGTTTTCCATAGGGGATGGACTAGTTTGCAATCCCACCAGCAGTGTAAAAGTGTTCCTTTCTGTCCACATCCATGCCAGCACTTGTTTTAACCTGTTTTTTTTTTTTTTTTAAATACAGGCCATTCTTACTAGTGTAAGATGATATTTCAGTGTCATTTTGATTGTATTACCCTGATTATTAGTGGTGTTGAGTGTTTTTTTCATATGCTGATAAGTCATTTGTATTTCTTCTTTGGGGAAGTGTTTTTTTAGCTCTTCTCCCCATTTTTTGACTGTGCATTTTGCTTTGTTTTTGGTAAATTATTGTGGATCTTTGTTATCAGACCTTTATCACTTGTATGGAGGATAAAGATTTTCTCCCATTTGGTTGGGTTTCTTTTTGTTTTGATTATCATCTCTTTTGCTGTACAGAAGCTTTTTGGTTTGATATAGTCCCATCTATTTGCTTTCCTTCACTTTTTTACAACATGTAGATGTGTTCTGGAAGGGGTTTCTGAATGTAAGTTTTGTAGTGTTTTGTCCAAATTTTCTTCTATGCATTTTATGGTTTCAAGTCTTACATCCAAGTCTTTTATTCATTTTGAATTGGTTTTTGTACATGGTTTGAGGGAGTTATCTTGGTTCATCTTTTTGCATGTTGTGGTCCAGTTTTCATAGCACTATTTATTGAAGAGGATGATATCCTTGTTCCATTTTATGTTTTTGGCTCATTTGTCAAAAATTAGTTGACCGTATTGAGGGGCTTTATTTCTGGGCACTCAATTCTGTTTCATTGGTCTGATTGCTTTTGTTCCAGTATCATGCTCTTTTAATTATTATGACTTTCTAGTATAGTTTGAAGTTTGGGATTGTAATACTTCCATTCTCTCTTCTGTTGGTCAGGAGCATTTTGGATATTCAAGGTCTTTTGTTGTTCCATATGAATTTCAGTAATTACTGTTCTATCTCTTTAAAATATGTCATTGGATTTTTTTTTTTTTTTTGGAATTGCACTGAATCTGTAAATTGGTTTTTGAATAGCTGGCCATTTTGATAATGTTAATTTCTTAAATACATGACCAGATAATGTCTTTTTTAATGTCTTCTATTTCTTTTAAAAATATTTTGTAGTTTTCTTTGTATAGATATTTCCTTCTTTTGTTAAGTTTTTTCCAATGTATTAATTTTTTTTTTGGTGCAATGGTAAATGGAGTTTTTTAAAAAAATTCTTCTACTTCTGATTTTTTTTTTTTTTTTTTGCATATAAGAAGGCCACTGATTTTTCTGTTTTGATTTTGTATTAGCAGGGTATTCTTGGGATTTAATTTAATTTAAAATAAAGAGCACAAAAGTAATAAACAGAGGATTTAAAGATTATGTCATTACCAGGACTAAAATCTTAGTTTTCTACTCTCCCCAACTAAAGACAAGTTCTAAATTTACCAGTTTTATGCTTCTTCTAAAACAGCATTTCCTACTGTTCTTACCTTTATTCTTTACAAAAAAAAATCTCTAATCCATTAGTCACATCTCTAGAGTACCAAGATTTTGTTTTCTTAAAGGTTCAGATTCACAGCCATAAATAATATCTTCCAGTCGCAATTCCCTTCTCTTTATTCTTACTCAAACACTAACACCTTTAAGAGATGATTTATGATTATATTCCTCTCCCATTAAGTCCAGATATTTTTTATAGAAAATAATGTCTGATATTTCATTGATTGAATAATGTTTTCAAATTATAAATCTTAAGTGAAAGCATTCTATCTGCTTCATTTGTATTCAATCCCTGATATTTAGAAAAATTGTGATATGATTGCTCAAGAAATAATTTATTGAATATATATTTGAGAACACACAGCAATGAATCATTGAAAAGAAATGAGACAGCTTATTAAAGAAAGATTCACATAAGTGAGGATTTAGGTGATGTCAGTAGTAATGATGTAGGGAAAATTAAAGGAAAAGACATCTATGAACAAGAAGAAATCCACAAGTTTTTCAAGATACTGCCTCAAAAACATAAGTGGAAAGCAGGAATTAGAGTTGAGTATTTGGTCACAGAGTATCATTTAAAAAAGAGGTTCTTTGTAGATATAGGAGGTAATCTACAAATGTAGATACAAGGGGTCCTTTTGTCTAAAGAAGTGGTAATTAAGAATTACTTGTATCTAGAAATAAATTTCTAGATTGTAACTCATGGAGGATTTTGCCCATGTATATTATGGTTTCAAGTCTTATGTGCAAGTCTTTTATCCATTTTGAGTTGATTTTTGTACATGGTGTGAGGAAATTGTCTTGTTCCATTATTTTGCATGTTTAGCACCAGTTTTCCCAGCACCATTTATTGAAGAGACTGTCCTTATTGCAATGTAAATTTTTCACTCCTTTGTCAAAAGATTAGTTGACTATATATGTGTGGTTTTATTTCCAGGCACTCAGTTCTGTTCCATTGGTCTGATTGTCTGTTTTTGTACCAGTACCAAACTGTTTTAATTACTATGGCTTTTTAGTATAATTTGAAGTCTGGGATATTAATACCTCTACTTTCTCTTTTTTTTAGTCAGGAGTCTTTTTGATATTTGAGGTCTTTTGTTATTCTATATGAATTTCAGTTATTTTTGTTCTATCTCTTTAAAGAATGTGACTGGGATTTTTATAGGGATTGCACTGAATCTGTAGATTGCTTTTGGTAGGATGGCCATTTTGATGATATTGATTCTTCCAATCCATGAGCAGGGAATGCTTTTCCATTTCCTTATATCTTCTTCTATCTTCTTTAGGAGTGTTTTAAAGTTTTCCTTGATCTATAGCAGGTGAAAAAAATGAAGGAAAACATTAACAACTGGGACTACATCAAACTAAAAAGCTTTTGTACAGCAAAAGAGACAACACAGAAAACAAAGAGAAACCCAAACAAGTGGGAAAAAAACTTTTGCCCTACATAAAAGTGATAAGGGTCTGATAACAAAGATACACAAAAAACTCACACAACTTAACAAAAACAAAGTAGAAAAACCCAGTTAAAACATGGGGAGAATTAAAAAGATACTTCTCTGAAGAGGAAATACAAATGGCCAACAGGCACATGAAAAAACACTCTATCACTAGCAATCAGGGAAATGCAAATCAAAACTACAATGAAATACCACCTTACACCAGTAAGAATGACTCACATCTCCAGAACAGGATGCTGGTGGGAATGTAAACTGGTACAGCCACTGTGGAAAGCTGTGTGGAGGACCCTCAAATTATTGAAAATGGAGCTACCTTTTGACCCAGCAATCACTCTCTTGGGAATCTATCCAAAGAAAACTTGTACAAAGGGACACCTGTGCTTGGATGTTCACTGCAGCACTATTTATAAGTGCAAAGACATGGAAGCAATCTAAATGTCCCAAAAAAGATGACTGGATGTAAAAGATGTGGTATATATGCACACTGAAATATTTCTAATCAATCAAAAATGACAAATTGGATGATATTATGGTAACATAGATGTACTTAGAAGAAATCATATTAACAGAAGCAAGTAAAAAAAAAGACACAATGGTTTCACTATTATATGGGACATGAGAAAGATAAACAAAAAGCCCCAAGGAAAAGTCAATACAAGCAAACAATCAAATTGAAGTACACAACTTGGGTGGGAGGGACGGTGAGAACGGTCAGGGAGGGTGGGGGGGGGTGATCCCTGGGGATTACAAAGATGTGAAATTTATATATAAATAAATTATTTCATACATTAAAAAAACAATTACTCACTTGTAATGGTCTGGGAGCTGAGGAAACTAGCCTCAGAATCATTCTCTAAGGCTAAGATTTATAAGCTGAATCCAATAAATCATCAAATGTATTCAAAGATCTGGAAACAGTCATCTTACAGATCTACTAGAGTCTGGCCTGACTCTCCTGAGACCCTGTATCCCATATCTCCACAACTATGAAATTGTTCCTACATGTCCTTAGGAATGTGTACATGGAATTATAACTACTAAAATGATTTACTTTTATTGTTATAATTTCTGACAACCTGGTAAGTTAAAGTATAAACTAAAGACTATGTACCCTGTAATAAAATTCACAGGTAACAATCTTTCTTTTTCTCATTTGACCATTAGAGGCAAATAATCAAGTCAAATTTCCAAAGCTTCAAATATCACAATTCAGACAAATCATTATGGGTTTCCTTGTTGTGTTCAAAATTGCCTCTGTGGGGTATGAGTTAGTCAGGCTTTTTCCTCCATTAGCCTGTATATCTAGAAATTGAGGTACTGCAATCTAGTGGATGTACATATGTAAGTATGCATATGTATAGGTCTAGGAGAGAGAGGGTAAAGGGGCACAGAGATAGAGCACTAGAATGAATGTGAATATGAAAGAGCATGAGAGAATGCCATAGAGAGAGACTAGAGAAAGTGTTTGAATATTTCTGGGGGACTAGGGACTCACTTGTCTCCCAATGCCTCCAATCCTGTACCTGCCCTGACTGGTTTGTGTAACTGCCAGAATAAAGAACCTACATAGATTGATGAGCCTGATGCTTGCACTGCATTTGGCATCACCAACAGTCTTCTTATACCACAAGTGGCAACAGGGATTGGTTACACTATACTCTGTTATTACTTTCATTTCATTGCTCTCTGAACTTAAAGCAAATCCTATTTGTTTTGCCTCAAATTTTTACCACTACCTTCACACACTGCTTTCCCATTTTCCTAAAACAGATAACGGTCTCTCAACTATACCAGGTAGACTAGAAGAATAGAAAAAAACTCAACAATAGAACAAAGTCAACTCTAAAGTATTGGGTTGAACATTTTAAATTTTAGCCTACCCTGTAAGCACACATGGGAGTAGAGTCATTCACATTATTTTTTTTTCATCAGGATTTATCGTTGTGGAAAATGAGCAAAAACAAGGTTTATTTTTGAGCTCAAAAAGAAGGAATAATAAACTCTGAGGCAAAACAAAACAAAACAAAACAAGAAACTGCATCATCCTCTGTAAAGTTGCCAGCCTGTTCATGATGCCAATTGTAGCATAAGCATCTCAAATCTGGGTTGGGTCTTTATTGGTTCTAGCAGTGACATAGACACACCAGGCAGAGCAGAACCAGGGCCATGGCCTTGGTTGGGAGTGCTGGGGGGCAGGTGAGACTCTTCATATTCTTTCTCTGGTTCACTCTCTCCTTGGCATTTTCTTCACGTTCTCTCTTTGCTATGCTAGTCTCTCCTGCTTTCCTTAAGTGCTCTAGCCCCAGGGTGATTACCCTTTTATCCTTTACTCTCTGGTCTAGGTGAGCCTACTCAAACATATCCACACCCACTGGGCCCAGGCATGTACAATCATTGGGCAGATGCAAAACTACAGGTGCTAGTCATAAAGGCTAATAACAAAAAAACAACTCATTTACACTACACCTTCTCCCACAGGAAATGTGACCTGTCTAGTTATATGTTATTGTTTCCAATGCATGAAAAAAAGTACTTCAGGCATGGAGTTTATTTCTACTGTATTTCTAGTTTATTATGAGTAGAGTGTGGAATAGTCCTCAGTGAAAACTACTTTTGCTTGAGTAAGAAAAGTGAAACACAGCAAGGGAGTATAGATCTAACGATCACTTTCCTAACCCACAGCCCATGCCACGGAGCTTCTACTACTGTGTGCATTGAATACCCTTAAGCACCTTTGCCCTCCAGCACTTACATATCCCATTTCTCAAGCAATTTGATAAATACAAGGAATCTATCTGTCAGACTGTTACAGAATGACTCAGAGAAAATAGGTTTTGGAAACTATTAAAAGGATTAAAAACACTAGAGTAACATCTACGTCTGACCTATTACCTAGTTCCTTCCTACTTCATTTTCCTGTCCTAGTTCATTTTGAGGTTGGCTAGAGGTTATTATACTTTTAAAAATCCCAAATCCTCAATGTAGTCTGAAAAGGGTTGGGAACCAAGGATGACTGTGACTTTTTCTATTAACATCACAGCTCTTCACCCAACACCTTAGACATCTATAATTAAGTTCTAGTGCATACCTCATCATCTGCCATCTACATATTATAAGACAGAGATGGTAGGGACCTTGAGATATGAATTGCATGCTAACTGAACGGGAAAGATGAGGTATAGGAAGAAATATCATATGACAAGCTTTTGATACATTTGTTCATTGCCAGAAAGTTTCCAGGAGACTTGAAACTTGCACAGGAGAAGGCTGCTGCTACTAGTCTGTGGGTCAAGGTGAATGTGGAGTTAGCCAGAGGAGAGATCAGGGAAGGTAGGTCTGGGGTCAAGAGAGGGTCAGGAGGGCAGGTTCCTGAAAGAAGAGATAGTAAGTTTTCCTACATAGCCTGATGTTGCTGCTGGTCTGTGACTGCTTGTCTACCCGTGGACACAGAGATTTATTTTATAATTTTGGCAACTTGTCTTCTGTTTCTGCAATAATGGGCAACCCCAAGGTGGAAGCCCAGGGTAAGAAGGTACTGATCTCTTTTGGAGATGCTGTCATACACATGAACAACAACACGGGTACCTGTCATAAGCTGAGCAGGCAGCACTATTTTTTAAAATAAATGCTATATATATATATATATATATATATATATATATATTTTTTTTTTTTTTTTTTTTTCATATCGTTGATCTTTGTATTTCCCGGGGATCACCCACTACCTTCCCTCCCTGACCTCACTCCCTCCCATTCCACCACCATCATCTGTGTACTTTAGTTAGATTGCTAACTTGTGTGGTCAGGATGGCCGAGCGGTCTAAGGCGCTGCGTTCAGATTGCTAACTTGTTTTGTCTTTTCTTCCTGGTCTTTTGCTTGTTTTGCCTAGATCTCATATATTAGTGAAACCATTTGGTTTCTGTCTTTCTCTTTCTGACTTGTTTTTGCTAATATAATTTCTTCTCGGTCGATGCTGTCTCAAATTCATCAAATTTGCTGTTTTTAATTGATGAGTAATATTCCATTGTGTAATGTACCACATCTTTTTCATCCATTCATCTGTTTGGGGACATTTGGGTTGTTTCCATGTCCTTGCAATTATAAATAATGCTGCAATAAATATCCAAGTACAGGTGTCCCTTTGTATAAGTACTGAAGTCTCCTTTACAGTGGCATTATGACAAGTTACATGTGGGCCCTGAACACTTCAGTGAAAGTGATGCATAGGTTTCTACTTTGTTCTTTAATCCTGGATATCTACTCCATGGTTTCTTTTGAAAATACATGACCCCCTTTGTGAAATAGGAATTGATCCAGGATAGAATATTTTAGTGGTGGGGCTTATTTAGAATTAGGTTACTGCATATGACATAGATAAGACTAGACAAATAGAATCAGGAGCAATGGAAAATCATTTTCATTTGATATTTCTGAAAATCAAGTCTTTGAAAGAATGCTTACTAAAACTGAAACTGTTTTGTATTAGAAAACACAGCTTCTGGCAGGGAGAAGTCATCTTGTCATTGGTAATGGACATTCTATAAAGACTGTTGAACTTTTGGCAAGGTTCTCAAAGTTAGCACAAGAGAAACAATGGCAAAGCATGGAAACACTTCTAAAAGGAGATGACTGGAGCAATGATAAGATGCCCACTGGTAAGACGCCCATATATATAACACAAGGCTCTGTTTTTTCATGTTTATAGAAGTGGTCAGAAAAATTGTATACATGTAGTGATCAGGGAGATATAGTATCCTTTGACACTACTTGCAGTATAATTGCTTGCTTTTGAAAAAGACACAAAGAAAACAAATCTTAAGAATGATGGAGTCAGGAATAAGCAGAGCAAATTAGAGGATAGAGCACAACTCGATACAACTCGGAAAGAAATTATTCTCACAGAGGCAGACTGCCTGGAAGAGGCTGACAACATCAGCTGGGCTCATATTCTGGTCCACAAGTACCATGGAGTCGATGCCCAGCTGTGTAGCTGAACAACTGTATTGATGTCTATTGTTGTTCCCACAAGAATCTTATGAAGACTGGACAAGTGTGTACTGTGTCTAGACTTTAATCCTATATGATGCAAACAAGTTTAAAAGAGAATATCCTTCAATGATCTCTGTCTTTAAATGTTCATACGTAAATGCAGGCAATCAAAACAAGGAGTTTGGGAGGACAAGGAAAATGCTTTTGTGAGATTCTGCGAGGAGAATGACTCCAGTGGGAAGGTTACTTCTAGAAAGGAAAAGCAAACTCTTGAGTGGATCAGAGTCTTTAGAACAAGACTCTGCAACAAGGTTGCAACAAAGTTGTTGATAGTGGGTAGGGGCATTGTTAGAGCTCAAAGTAGGGATCCTATGTAGGTTGTTATTTTGTAATATTATTCTATATTATTTGTATTTGCATTATTTTGTAAACTCAGGATAGTTATTTTGTAAATTCTGCACTATCATTCACTTCTCTTTAATAAAATAAAATAATTATTATCTTTAGCTGCAATGTGGTGAAGATAGGAGCTTCCCTCTTGTAAAGTTTCAGATTTTAAACTTTTTCTCAGTGTCTTCAGAGATTTTTATGGAGGTTCTTCCTGAAGGCAAGTGTGTGAACTGTTGTAGTTTGAACCTGTACTTTATCTGCTCACTCTGTGAACTGAAGTATATTCTAATTCTATTAATCTTTGGGAAGATAAAAGGACATTTCTGTGGGAAAATATTTGATTGGGGAGTTAGTATGGTATGTCAAGTCTCAGTGATGGAGGAGAATATGGTCTAGAAAGGAAGTGAGGTGACACAAACTTATAGGAGGTGCTGAGACCAAAAAAAAAAAAAAAAAAAAAAAAAAAAAAAAAAAAAAAAAAAAAAAAAAAAAAAAAAAAAAAAAAAAAAAAAAAAAAAAAAAAAAAAAAAAAAAAAAAAAAAAAAAAAAAAAAAAAAAAAAAAAAAAAAAAAAAAAAAAAAAAAAAAAAAAAAAAAAAAAAAAAAAAAAAAAAAAAAAAAAAAAAAAAAAAAA
>PVHY01017228.1:0-31924 GCA_004024945.1 Uropsilus gracilis
ATGAAAGAAAAAATGATAACTAGCCACATCCTAAAAATAAAAATTCCAAGAAGGTGAAAGCTATTTTCAATATGTTACTTGAACCTGCAAGGTTATGCTACCAAAATTTATCAAATATCACATCTCAGTCCTACTGTTTGGTTGCTCCTGACTCTTAGTTTTGTAGACCAATCTTACTGAAAATTAAAGAACTGGGGCTTGCTTCTTTTGGACTTAGTCATAGCAAAAATTCCTCACTGGGAGTGTGTATATTGCTTATTATCTCAATAATGCAAATGCTAATTAAGCACAT
Source organism: Uropsilus gracilis (assembly GCA_004024945.1). Taxonomy (NCBI): domain Eukaryota; kingdom Metazoa; phylum Chordata; class Mammalia; order Eulipotyphla; family Talpidae; genus Uropsilus; species Uropsilus gracilis. Next base: position 293 of record PVHY01017228.1, read on the forward strand.
TTTGTCTTTGACAGGTGCTCAGAAAAACACAATTGCCTTTGCTCTTAGAAGAGTTCTTTTCATCTTTTAGCTCTGAAAGATAAGATTTTACAAGAAAATTAATCAAAAAATTAACCTCTCTCTCCTTTAACATCTTATCCTTTTAGTTATCTGGTGTGTTTCAAATTGTTATTGCTCTGCTACATATCTGCAAATAAAAATTTAGTTTGATTAAGCTCTGACAAGAATAAAAACTTGCTCAAATAGCAGATACTGCCAGGATGCAGGTATGTTGAAACAGCACATGTTTTTTAAGATACAAAAATTACTGTTAGAAGCAATTTATGGTGGTAGTAGAGAATACACATTCTATATAGCATTCAAAATATTAATACATTTGATGGTGTCTAGCTGCTCAATTATTTACTCATTATGCATTTATTTATTTTTTTGAGTTTGTATTGACTTACAACATTGTATATGATGTAATAGTATAGGATGAGACCCTGTAAGTATAAGTCAGCACAACACACCCACTACCATGTCACTATAGTCCTTTGTGTCTCCTTACCACCATTTATCCCTCTTTGGTAGTATTAATTCTATAGTCAGATTTCTCTTTTTTCTTGTTTGTTTGTTTGTTTTTAGGTCAACATAACCTGTGGTAGAAGGTCACACCTATAAAGAAAAGCTACAAACATTAATAATCTAATTTTGAAGTCATTGAAGAGGAGATTTGCAGCATCTTTTTTTTTTTTGCAAGTTTATTGCAAGCTGACTTATCATATACACTGAGTGTCAACCTTAATTATATCACTGGCTATAAAAATCAGTTGTATCTCTCCAACCTTGACTGTTTTCTTTGCCTTTGCATTTTCTAGTTGTTGATAATGAATTATGAGAAAATTTAAACATCTAACACAGTATTTTTCAATGCAGTAGATGAATGAAAAATAGTGCCTCCTAAAGACAAATGAAGTTAAAGTAATACTTTGAAAGCAATACATGCAAAACAAACAAACACAAAACAAAAAAAGGTGGGAAGAAAGGAGAGGGAGAAAAAAAATCAGAAACAAATTGCTACTAATTTATAGTGTCTAGAAGGTAGAAGCATAATATGTTTTATAAGCATGAGCTAAGACATCTCATTATGTGAGTATAAAGCCTGAAAAATAAAAATCAAAAGTACTCAAAATGTGAGATAATGCCATTTTATTAGAATTCATTCCAACCACATGAACAATACATCAATTTAATGTCTAAATGAGATGGTATGTAATGGTTTGCTCGCTCAATTCTAACACACAAAGAAGAGATCCTCTTTAGTTACTCAATCATCTATCAATTTGGGTTAAGGATATTAAAATTCCAAAAATGGTCATGTTTATTGAGACTGAAATAAATGTAAATAATCCTAGCTTATTACAAAGAGCAATGGTGGCTTCATGTAACACATTCCCAAATATAAGGAATATATTGAGACTTTCTGCTATGTACACAGATTTTAAAATATTAGGATAGCTGGCATATTATATCACCATGAAACATTTCTTAAACTGTGTTCTTTATCTAATAAGGTAGACTTGTATCCTCATAGTCACTTTTTCTAATTTCAAAAGACAAAGCAATAGATTTTTGAGTACTTCCTAGAGGCAAGACCTTTGTTTAGGAATTTCAGCTCTTGGCTTTATTTAATATTACTAGGAAACTATACTTTTTAAAAAGACTTCTTTGGTTGTAAACTGAATGCAATTTGAATAACTCAAAATCTAGAATCTATATTACATTTTATAATAATAATTGTCTCCTAGCTCTTACTTGTAATAACATTTATTAAAAGTGTGTTTTGAGATGATGTCACCACATTTATGAAAGACTATATTCCATGTTTGATCATTAGGAGAAACATCAAAAAAGTAAACAGAGGGACATTGCCAATATAAAATATTTCTCTATATCTTCTACAGTATGGCAAACCAATGTAACTACAATAAAAATAAATTTAAACAATTATAATAAAAAACATGAAATCTTCAGGAGTTACTGAAGGAACTTTGGTTTCACTGGGTTAATGATTGAACCTAACTCACTAAGTGAGAAAGGGAAAAGAAAGGAACACTTTACACATACCTCTTGGCTTATTCAGTCTTCATTGTTGGTGACTAGTTATTTTCCTCCTAATTTGTGTAAAGACATTTTGGAAAGAATATGTGATTCCTATGTTAGATATAATTATAAGTGAATTTATGGAATGGCCTAAGTTAATTTTGAATTTTTGCTTGCTTTGTTTTCTATCATGTTATTTAGGGTGATTATTTCCTAAGAGACAAGAGAGTTTGTATGCTTATGAAAGAAAAATAAAACCTTAATTAATCAGGGAACCAGTTGCCAAAAGAAGCTTTCAAAAAGTCTAAAAAGTTTCCTCTTATTCATTTTCACAAACAAATAGCTACAGAATTTTATCTCATCACAGAATAATTTGACACATCAAATTGCACACCTTGTTCACTCTAACCTGGATACAGTCATTTCCTATATAATATTCATTTTTAATTGTTTTATTTTCTAGCTAATAAGTCTACAACTTCAGGGTCAGGTAATTTTTTGGATTCAAAGTTCTTGTTTCAACTTAACATAATCTCTCCTAGAGATAAACTGCACAGGATAATTTTTCCATCTCTGCCCTCAATATTATCTCACTCCATTCAATTTTTAAGAAATTTCTCCTTTTCAAGTACCAGCATTTTACAATCAACTTTATCAACATTGGATGGTTTAAAATCCTGGCTCTTAAATGTCAGGGCTTGTAAAACTTGCTTCTACAAGACCTTGCCCAATAAAACTATATCAGTGTTTAATAAATCCTACATGACAATGATAAAAATTCAAAGGGCAATTTTTTTCTTTCCCACAATAATGTCATCACTTTGCTTTCAGGCAAGCTAAGTACATTGCAACTTACCATTAATATTCATTAATATGTGGTCCTTGTGTATTCTGGCATAAGATCATTTACACATTAAAATATTGTCTGCAATTTTAGTAAGAACAAAAGATCAAACTTACCAATGTTTAATTAATTATTCAGCTATGTAACTGAGGAGTTCTGTTTTGCCTGTGAACTTCAGGAAGCTTGCTGTCTGCATTCTCGGCACCAGATCTGTTTGCTAACACTGATCACTGCCTGTCAGTAGGCATTAGCAAGGGGAAGGACAGAGAGGAATACACAAGGAGATAATAAGTGTGATTGTCAAAACAACTGTCATGTATGAAGTAGCTTCAATGAGAAAAGTGCTTTATAGTGATCTCAATGCATATCACAACCTAATTTATTCATGCATTATTTTGGGAACTTCTTTTGGAAAGCAGAAAATGAGGTCCTCAAATAGCTTAGCAAATTGGGAAGGTGCAACACATGTTTAAAATCAGACAGGAAAATAATCTCATCCCCTTATTTTTATTCAAAAATTAGATCATGTTAAATAGTGACTATATTGTTTGAAAAATATTACTGGCCTAGGAGTATTCTGTGATAAAATATAAATAAGAAACTTAGAATCCCTGGAATTTTCTTTTCATGTCACTGCTCCTCATGTCCCCTGTTTTTCTTTTCTAAATTTTCGTTGTCTACCTATAAATTTTATTTTTTTAATAATTACATATATATTTCACATCTTTGTATTCCCCAGGGTTCTCCCAACACCTTCGCTTCCTAACTGCTCCCATCCATCTCCCCCACCCCCAGCTGTGTACTTTAGTTTGGTTGTTAGCTCATTTTGACTTCTCCTCCTGACCTTTTGTTTGTTTTTTTTATATCCATAGATTAATGAAACCATTTGGTTTCTGTCTTTTTCTTTCTTACTTGTTTCTGCTAGTATGCTTCCTTCTAGGTTCCATCCATGTTTTATCTCAAATGCATCAAATTTATCATTTTTAATTGATGAGTAAAATTCTAGTGTGTACATATACCACATCTTTTTCATCCATTCAACTGTTTTGGTACATTTGGGTTGTTTCCATGTCCTTGCAATTATAAGTAGTACTGCAGTAAACATCCAAGTACAGGTGTCACTTTGTTTAAATATTGAGGTCTCCTTTGGGTAGATTCCCAGAAGAGTGATTGCTGGGTCAAATGGTAGTTCCATTTTCATTAGTTTGAGGGTCTCCACACTGCTTTCCATAGGTACTGTGAAATTGCGTCAAAAGGGGCAGAAACCTTTAACAAACAAGCTACTGGTCCACAATATCCATGTCACAGCAGTTGTCAAAGTCACAAAACAATTTAAACAGCAGGGTTTTATTAACAAGGGAAGTTAAGCAGGAAAACAAAAAGTTCTTAATGCCACAAGTGACCAGTTATCTTACCCCAGTCACTATTTTCAGTCCCAAAGTTCTCAAAGACACATGTCTAAGATTGTGCCCTTTTGCCCCTCCAAAACAGAGGCAGGCATTCTGCAAATTACAGTCTTTCTCCAGTGTCTTCTCTGCTTCTTCTATCTCCAGCATTGTCAGCTGCTCTGCTTCTCCAAATTTCTCCAAATTTCTTCCACAATTGTTGATGCACAAGTCTGCTTTCTAAGTATGTCAACTTGCTGTGGCTCCAAGCATTTCCTTTACCAGGCCCACCTTCAACGACATCTGGCCACATTCACCAGGCCTACCCTCAGTAGCCCCTGGTCACCCCTGGCCTGCTGTTCTGACATCTGACTCCACACTGGCTATTTCTCTCTGGCCACTCTCCCACTATGGCTCTTCATCAACTGTAGCTCAATCTTCTAGGGGGCTTCCCCTGGTGGGCCATGTGGGCCTGTTCTCTCAGTCCATCATTCTCATCTCTCCTTTTCTTTTCCCTTGCTCTTTCTTTTCTTTTGTCTTCTTTTCCCACTTCCCATTTACTCTATTGTAGGTCTTTTTTTAGACTCTGCCTACTAGGGTATTTTGGTGCCAATCCATTTTTTAACTGGCCACTCCCTGTATCAGCTGGACCAGTTTCCATTCCCACCAGCAGTGTAAGAGTGTTCCCTTCTCTCCACATCCATGTCAGCATGTCAGCATTTCTTGTTGCCTTTTTTTTATGGGCTATTGCTGGTATAAGGTCGTATCTTATTATGGTTTTGATTTGCGTTTCCCTATTGCTAGGGATGGTGAGCATTTTTTCATGTGCCTGTTGACCATTTGCATTTCCAAATTTTGGAGAAGTGTCTTTTTAGTTTTTGGAGAAGTGTCTTTGGAGAAGTGTCTTTTTAGTTTTTTTCTCTAAATTTTTTTGACTATGATCTTTGATAGTATTCCCTGGCAATACATACATACACACATATGCACAGATATGTATATGTATAATACATGCAGTGTACTATATACATTATATATATGCTATATTATAGACTATATAATATGTAATATTAATGTTTATAATGTTTAGTATGGTATGTATCAACTATCCCTTATTCTAGATTTTTCGCCTCTTGTGTCATCCTTTCCTATTTTCTGGTATTTCCTCTGATTTGACTATTTTCCCTCCCTTCTTCCAAAATGTAGAAGTGTTTTAATGTCTTGAGTCCCTATACAAACAAGAAATAATAATCTGGATGTATGTGGAACTGTCTGGGTGCTTAAGGCATTTGGGATCGCATACATGAATTCTTTTGGCAAAGCATGAAAGACTTACTGGTTTAAGCCATTAAGAAAATTATTGAAATCATTAAACAATCATTGACTGACCCAAGAGAAATCCTTATGAAATGAGAAAGAGAAAAAGAGAGAGAGAATACTTCAATGATAAAGAAGAGCAACAACAAAATGGGGAGAAAAAGGAAAATGGAGTGAAAGATATGATATCTGCTGCTAAACTATAAAATCTAAAATAATATTTTTATATATGAAATAATATGAAGTATGTTTGCATGTACACACACACACAAATCAAATTTCCTTCAAATGCTAGCTTTTGATTCTCTTGACTAGGTGTTTAGGAAATTTCAACAGTAGCTGAAAATTTAGCATTAGACTGGTGTCTTGGAAATCGTAACTTCCTTAAAGAAACCAGTTAATAATGGAGTAATGCAATATATGTCATCTAGCTTTCTGCAAAGAAGCAAAAATAGTAAAATAACTGTCTAATATATGGAAAGAAAAAATGTACTAGATCATAAATTATGGAAATAAGGGTAACATGATTCCTTATATTTTCATTAAAATATCTTTCATAGCTATTATTGTGTTAAGACTTTTGCCTAATCAATTTAATGGTTAAAATAACTATTGCAGTCAGCTGACAAAAATAAGTAAATTTACTTGAAGTCATAGTCCTGTTCTCTATGCAATTACTTCCATTATTATTTTTATTTCTTTCAGTGAAGAATTCCAGGGTATATGCAGCGTGTGTGGTTATGACATGGAGAAATGGACAAATTTATGAAGTGTAGAGCCATAGACACATTTATGAAGCACAAAAAGGTGCTGCTATTTATTCTCTTGTATAAATATATCATAATGCATAAAATTGTATGAGTGGTTATGGCCCAGAAATACTCCATTTTTCCTTTTATTGACTTAGAGTTCCCTCACAATAATTTCAAACCATCAAATTCTTTGCAGATGGATATCATAAGGGGGGAGTAAGGTAATACCATTTACTTAAATAATATACTAAATATGGTAATTTTTTAAAGATTATGATTCTATTACTCTTTTATCTGAAATATACTTTAGTGACTCTATAATACATAACACATAAAGGAAAAGCAATCTCTTGGCATCCAGGTTATTCCATATGATATATTTTTGTTCTAATTTTAACTCTTCCTGGATATTTTGGGTAATCTAACTTGCCTACCCATTCTAAACAAACAGATCCTGTAGTTGCAAACATAAAAGTTTATTTATATGCATAGATATATAAGACTTGGCAACTGTGTTGTCATAGATAGGATACCAATTAGTAATATAATCATAATAGTAATAGTAACAATGATTCAGTGTAGATAGCCATTTATAAATTAATGTTATTTGGGTATCTTTCTTAGTCAAGAATTCCCACAAATACAACTCTTGTAATTTTCCCCCAAACTGAAAGGAAATGTATTATTTATATAGAGTGTTCAAAAGGATAATGCTAAATCATATGGAGAAGCATAAATACATAAATAAGAAAGGAACATAAATAACAGATGGTGTTTATGACATGTCGAATATAGAGTAATTAAAACACCTTCCTGCTTCTAAGAAAAGAACTTCGTTTTGTTTGATTTGTTAGCGAGGAGGTGGGAGAGGGGTTTCTTGCTTTCTCAGAAGTCACAAAAGCTTGTCATTTTCCTCTACTACTTGGTTTGTGCTATACTCAGAATCTCAACATTCGTTTACTGATTGTTAGTCTAAATCAGCAGTTGACAAATTCCTGGGTTTTCTCATACCCAGCTTGATGGAGTTCCCCCACAGAAGAATTCAGTAGGGACACTAAGATTCTTGGGAATCGGTTGGAAATCATTGTGGGGTGATCCCCTCGTGGGTGGTGAAGTATCAAGGCACATAGTTAAGTGGCATAGTTGAGAGAGAAGCCGGGGCTGGGCTGTACAGAAGATGCAGGAACACAAAATACAAAGGGTATTGGGGCCATAGGCTTTGCCCAGTGTTCACCATAGCATCAGAAAACCAGCCCAGCTCAGCGGAGTGAAAAGGTGGAGCCAGACCCAAGCCGGGTCTCGAGACTCCTTGTTATGGACCTTCTTCAAGAGCAGTCAGAGGGGTGTCAGAGTGAAATGTGATCAGGTATCAGGTCTAACTACTTGGACTCAGAGATCTCCTCAAAGAGATATTCAAGAAACCAAAACACTATTTCTTGGAGCTTGATGCTTGATAGGATACTGAGGGCAGGAGGAAAGGCTAACGAAAAGTGAGAGAGGATAGGGCAGGAGAGAGGTGTGAATGAACCATGCTTATAAATACCATGTGCTTATAAACAAGTGTTTTCAATATCATCGAATTTTTAATAAGCATTAATATTTTATTTCATTCCACATGGGGAAAAGAATGGAAGTAATTATTTGTAGGAACTCATAAATAAAATATTTCTCACTATGAGAATATAAGAAAGATTAAAATCTATTTGTCTTTATTAAGCACCAACTAACTACTTTTTTTCATACAAAATTATGAGACAAAAAGAATACTTGAGCCAATTCAAAGATATGGGCTATCCTTTCTGAATTTTACTTTAAATAATTTTAAGAACTCAGTAAAAATCTCACTATCTAGTTTTGTGTATCCAAAGTGAAATATTAAGTGCCAATATGTTTAAAAGCTATAGCATTTGAATAGTGTGTTTCTTATTAATTACCTCTCTTGCATGACATTGTTTGAACAATAAAATTTAGGATTTCTCTGAGTTAAAGGACCTTTTTTCCACAAACTAATGTGTTTTATAATGATATTAATTTGGAATTTGTGAGTTTCAAAAGTTTGCTTAATAGATATTTTAAAAGAATCTCATGATAAATGATTTTCTAGCTTTGATCATTCTGGTTAATCTTAATCTCTATAAACTGAAAAATAATAGCACACCTATAATATTTGACTACTATAACATTAAAAACTACACAACAGTATAATAATAAAAGATTTTTTAATGACTGTTGTAGAAGGAACTAGCCCATGCTCTCAAAATAATATTTAACTTCATTATGCTCATGTTATAAGTGAAAACATGAGATTCAGTAGAAAAAATACCTTGTCACTTGTCTCCCATCTAGTATATGATGTCATGTACTAGGAAAAAACATGTACTAAAAAAAAAAAATCCTTGTCAGTTGTCTCACATCTAGTACATGAGACTAAGTGTCCTATTTCCATTCTTCCTGGTAAATTGCTGCTTCTATGGCATCAATTACTTGATTTCCTAGTATAGAGCTGTGACAAAGCCACCCATTCCAAGAAGTCTTAAAATCAAAACCACACACACACACACACACACATATATATTATATATTCACATTGTATTATGTTATATGATACATATTATATGTATTTATATACATTATATATCTATTGCTTTCTGATATATAGGACTTCTTTGATATTTATCAATTTTCTGCAATCCTAGAAGGAAACTGAAAGGCATAAAAAGTGAACTTCACAAAAGATCCTTCAATGCAATCATTAAACTTGATATAAACAGATGGTAAGGTTATTTTATGACTCCATTTAAAATTTGCTTTGTAATTTCAAATGATAGAGAAAATTCAATGAATAGAATTTGTCTTAAGTTTGCCTGCTATATGTGCATTTGCATAAACACTTTCTCCTCTTTCAGACCTAAACTATGAAATGTCAATGTTTTGGGGACTGTCAACTTCTGTATCTTAACATGGGAACTAAAAGGAAGATATTTAGTAGATGATCATCTAAAATGAATGCTTCCTTGTGCACTCTTGCTATTACAAGCATATTATGATATGCATGCATATCTATTTGAGAGGGTTTATTTGCCTCAACAGGAGAACAGGATAATATGATGACTTTGATCACCATGGAGCAATTAATTATAATTAATAATACTAAATCCAAGTGATCACTATAAGTCTGTGTATTAGATCATTTAGGACATGCTGCTATCATTTAATTCACATAAATCTATATGGAAAAGCAAAGCAAAATTTCTTAATTTGTGACCTGAGCACTGTGGCAATAATTACAGAGAGAGTACACAAAAATCTAGCTCCAACCTTAGGTTACCTAATCAAATACATTTTTCAGTAACAAAACTCCCCAAGGATTCTTCCCTTCTTTCTCTGCATCATGCATGCTCATGTCATAAGTATCTTTGCTCTCCTTTAGGATAAGATTCATTTAATAGCTCTGATCAGGGATAAAGACTACAAATTTTTATTGTGCCATTAAATAGACTCTAGAATTGTCTCTAGAATTTTCTTGACAGTTTCTCAAATTTGAAAAGGTTCTACATTTGGCACTCTGTAACTAAAAACAAATTCTTGGAGGGGGAGTTCAGCTATACACGTGAATGGGAAGAATATAAAAGCACCTTATTTGTGTTATTATGTTTAGTGCTGGATGAGATGCTATCCAGAGGTTTTAGAAAGCTTATAAGCTTGGCCCAACTTAGGTTTGACTAAATCAATATCACTCTTATGAGGTTACAATATGAGAATGTATGTGTGGGGACAGCCAAATCAATATGCTTCATCTCAGTCACCTAGTACCTCCTCTTGACACATCTGTAGCTGTGCACCCTTATCTGAATTTCCTGAACACAGTGTGACTAAACCTGTCAATGATACACAACAAAGTCACATCAATAGCTTGACTTTTCCTATTGTAAAATGATTGTTCCAAGGAAGATTTGCTGAGTTGAATATTTTATTTCTTTTTTTCCCTCATGCTTCTCATTCTTGCCATCCTCCTCTTATTACTTTTTTCCTGACCAAACCAGGTCCAGAAAATAAAATTTTGGTAAAAAAGAAACATAGGGGAAGTCTGATTTGATGAGACTGATCTGCACCTGCTCTTTCCTTCCTGAGATCAGATCCCAAATCTTATGAAACAGACTTCCTGGGAAAGATAGAGAATCCAAGATAAGGCTCACACAGAGTTGAGGTCAAGTGACTAGTCCCTATAGAATTAAAATTGCTGCATCTTCACTTCTTTTATGTTGGTTGGATGGTCACTGATGATTGAAGCACAAGCAGCCATCTTGTGCTGGGACAGAAGACAAATCAAGGATGAGAATAGAGAGAACATTTTTAGAAGACTTTTCAAAAGTGCTTTTACAAGGTTAGACTAGAATTCTGTAAATATAAAACAGAAATGCACTTTAATCCTGCCAAACTCATGCTATTTGGTATTCTATTAGGTGACTCCAAACTACTATAGGACATTTTATTATAGTTGGTAGAGGGAGAGATTAGAAGTCATTTTGGAGGAGGGTACTTTTCCATCTAGCATAACTCAGAGCAGAAGCATCTGACAGGTTGACAGAGTGTCAGTGACCCCGCAACAGAAGAGTAGCAGACAAGCATCGTGCCCTTGGCATAGGATGACAGCAGGGTAGGCACTTTGTAATATAACCCACTCCTAATGAGACTCAGTGATACTAGTGAGAATTATCTTTTGGTGGAGAGAGAAGTTGAAGCACTTTCCTCCTCTGGTAAACACATTATAGACTAAATATCTTATAATAGGTATTTTTGGAACAATTATTGTCTTCAGATCTTAGCATTTAATAAAACAATTTTGCTTTAGTATAAAAATCAAATTTTAGAGGGATGATGGATTCCATTTGGAGAAAATGAATATACTCACACAATACTTTGATTTATTAACTGAAGTCTGATTAGGCAAAAACAGTCACTAGGATGACTGAACTTAAATTCTGCTTCGGAGCCAAGATTAAATTGATTAAATCTAGGTAGGATTATGTGGGGGGTGATTTAGGCTGATTTAATGTTAAATTGTGAGGCAAACTCTATTTGTCTTTGGTGAAAAAAGGATTGACTAAGTGGAAAACAAGCAAACAAACAAAACCCTACATCTCATATCTCACAGTTTGTAAAGTATGATCTGTACCCATTTATTGAAGACGTTGCATCTGGGTTTGCTAAGATTTCAGGCCAGGGAGGGTCTGCATAATGGACCAATAAAAACTCCCAGAATTGTAATCAGTGTATTTTGACAGATGGCTATGTTGCTGTTGGAAATGGTTGCAGAGATGAGAGTGGAATTCCAAAGCACGCTCATTTGCTGAATTCCAATGGATGGTGAAAAGGCCACTCTTGAAAGGTAACTTCAAATACTGGATGTCCAGCAAAAAGAACATAAAAGTTTATGAATGTAACCAATTGTGTTCTAGGGGTGATGTTACAATCCCTTTTAGAACTAAGAGAATCCTTAGAAAGGACAGACAAGAATCGTTATTTTAAGTGCCTGTTTCCAACTGAATAACCTCAAGCAAAACAAAACAAAATTAATTGTCAAGAAAAACTTATTTCAGAAGAGGAGCTTCCATAAATTCTAACACAACCATGACCTTGGATAGGCTTGTCAAATTGTCAGCATATCAGTGCTGTTAGGAAGGAGCTTTTCATAAAATAAAAATGCTGACTGGCCATAAACAAGAGATTAAAGGTTATTTTTAAAGATGTGGTTCCTTCTCACAGGAGGGGAAATTTGTATCTCAACCAAGTCAAAATGGCTCTGATTATTCTAGAAAAAAATGGCAGCCAAGGCAGGCACCTGATTCCCAGAAGCTGAATTGCCAAATGAACAATCTAGAGAAAATAACCCCTGAAGTCATTTGGACTCAAAACTAACAAGGCTTCTGTGACTCTGGTTCAATGACTGTGTCTTTTGAAAAAAAGATTTTGGCAACCATGGGAGTCTGAATATTCAGGATACATTTTAAAATTTATACTGGGAGAGGGATGAAAGTACATTAGAATTTATGCTAAAATGAGAGTTTTCATTTCTCAGGACATTACTCAAGGATACTTACTTTTAGAAAGCCTGAAAACTATTTAGAGTTGGCTGTATCAGGCAGTGGCCTGATTAGTTCCAGGCCTCATTTCTACTCCAATCATTCACCATTCACTGGAACTCCAGAATTTCGCGTATGGGTTTGTTAGTTTCCTATAGCTGCTGTAGCATATTGCCACAAATATAGTGACTAAAAAGAGCGCAACATTATTATATTACAATTCAAGTCAGAAGTCTGAGGTGAATTTTCAAGACTGCTATTTTTTTTTTCCCTCTGAAGGTTCCAAAGGAGAATCAATTTTCTGTCCTTGCTAGCATCTAGAAGCCAGGCATTCTTGGCTTTTGACCTTTAGTCCAGCTTCAAATGAGGTAAAATTTCTTCAGAGTCTTTGCAATAAGAACATATGACCATATGCTAACTCTCTTTCCTTGTCATTCTCCGTTGTTCTCTCTCCTCATATGCAAAGAGCTGTCTCTATTCATCATCTCTGTACCTGCCATCTATTTATGTGTGTGTGTGTGTGTATCTGTTAGTCTGTCATGTTCCATGTAACCTTTCCATTACCTTTCTCTGTCACCTTGCCATTTCCTTTTTTAAAATGAAGACTTATGATTACATTGATTTTAGATATATGGGCAAGATTTTTGACTTACAACTCAATCTCATCTCCATAGATCTTAATCCACATGAGGTAACTGATTCATTGACTTGTATAGATTAGGATATAGACACTTCTGAGGAGCGATCAATTGCTCTGCTGTTGCAGTGGTTGCATGAATTGGTTTCCACTGCGGTGAGCTAATCAGTACAGACAGCAGAATTGCTGGGTTTCCAGCACAAGTCTTGGCAGTAGTATACACAGAGGATTAGCAGGCTAGTTAAAACCTCCCAGAGATATTCTGAGCCACTTCAGATAAAGTGTCTCCTAGGATTACTTTATCAGACTCATGGAAACCCTGCTTAGGAAAAAATGTATGAGAACATAGATAATCAGCAATGACACGTATACTGTGCAGATAAATACCTTCCACCTCCAAAGATACCCTTATTCTATCACCATCATCTTTGAATGCTTTTGCATATAAATTAGAGGGGAACTAAAATTTCAGAGACAGTCATGATGGCTAATCATTGGCTACAGGTGGAAGATTTTGCTGAGTCATTGTGATGACCCAGGAATACAATGGGATCTAAAAGACGAAGAAGGAAGCAAAAGAGAGTTTGTAAGGCTGGTTGACTAAGAGAAGGTTTGAGCCACTGCTACTGTCTTTAAAGCATCTACGGAGGTTAAAGTCCAAGAAATACAGAAAACATGTTATAGAAAAGGGCTGTATGTAGATTCTTCCAGAGAGTCATCATTGAAGAATGGTCTTTTTGGAGCCTTCTGTTCTGCTCAGTGAGATGAATTTGGAACGTTAACCTCTAGAACTCTAGAGAGAAAATCCATGTGACTTAAATCACTAGATGCACGGAGATTAGTTAATGCAGTAATGGAAAACAGATTTGGAGTTTCATTTCCCCACCAGACTTTTGTCTTTATTGATGACAAAGCAGCCAAAGAATTTTAGTGACCCTCTCATCAAATTCATATTTTCTGCATTGTGTCTAATAAAAGTGCTCCGAAAAACTGAGGAAATAATTAAAACACAATTTAAAACTCAATTTTATCATTTTCACAGGGAGTTAGTGATCATTGTTATGACCTAGCAGATCAGAATTCCATAGCACGGGACATTTCACAAATGTTCCCCTTGTTAATGTAGAATCCAGTATTTTCTTGATCATGATATCAAATTTACTGGTAAAACTGTATGAAAGTATTTGTCAAGTATGATTTGGCAAGGTGCATATTCCTTCCTGGATATTACCTCATAGTTTATTTTTATAGTTGTATTTTACTCAACTGCTCTATCTTAAAGAATGCTCCTGTCTTATTTTATTGAGGATATACAAAAGCATGTGGGTTTATACCTCAGCATAAAAAAAAAGTAATTCAGAGACAATGAAGTGTTATATGATAGCATAAGGTCTTAATTTGTGTTTAGCGTAAATATACATTGAGCTGGGTGTGGTGGCATGCACCTGGTATCCCAGCTACCTGGGAAATTGAGGCTAGGGATCATTTGAGACCGCAGTTTCAAGACAACCCTGGGCAATATAGTGAGGCCCATTCTCAAATAAATTAATAAATAAATATATGTTGAATACATATAAAGAGAAAATAAGTTACTAGTGAATGAACTAAAATTTAAAACTTTAAAAGCTTATATTTAATTATTAAATTAATGTTGATTAGAAGAAAATAATTTTCTCTTCCAAAATTTGATTGATTAGGATATTAAATTATTAAATTAGATTATTAAAATTAAATTATTAGAATGTCCCTGGACTTTTATGTTTTTATGATTTGCTCCAGGAAATTCTATGTTCTGTGTAAAAAGAGCACTTTATCAAAATTGATTTTGGTGAAATTACTCAAATATTCCCATCATTTGAAAAGTCCTCTAGAATCCTGCAGAATGATTCTTCATTATGCACTTTTATGAACAAATATATTCACAAGTAGCATCATTGCAGATAGACATAGAGCCATGGGTATTGGATTAGGTGGGGGTACACGATTTCATTCTTGCCTATTGGACTGACTACCTGTAAACACTTAGGAAAATCTTTTATGTTACATGTAGCTGCTTAAAGGTGTTGATCCAATCTATTATCTAGGTTTTTAGCACCTGCATTACATGAAATGGCAAGTTTCCCTGCCTCACCACTGGAACTGGATGACATCCTCTCTCTGACAATTAGGTCCAACAATCTGTTTTACAACACTCTAGAGGGATTCTGAAGTAGGCATATGTTTGAGAATCCCTTGTGCAGAAGTTACCCCTGTGTTCTTACCAACCCAGCAATTCATGTTCTGTGCATCCATAGCCCAGCTTTGGAGATACTCTTCAGTAGATAAAGGTGCTCAACTGTATAAATCCATCAGATTTACCCTAAGCTTTAGAGATAGCATAGTGCGTGATCTGACTCTCTAGAGGGAAAAGACCTTATTTTTGAATGGTAATCAAAATGTGAATTGTTTTCACTGATAATTTTTTTTAAATCAAGATTAGAACTTCACAGATGTACCAAATTACTTTGGTACATGGCTAGTGATAAAGTTAGAGGAAGGCTTGAAGAAGGAAGCATGGGCCATTCCAGTATATGTCTCAATCGATGACGGGCTTCTGACTAGGCCCTCGCAGCTGTTCACACTGATGTCACAGACTGGACGAGCCCTCCTCTGGGTGAGTCCTCCCACACCAACACAATTCCCAGTAGGGAAACGAGGAATATCTAACTCATCCCTGGCAGTACTGTGATTGTCTCCACACACACTCTCTCCGGTGAAGTCACTTCATCATTCCTTGAGGTCCTCTTGGACACCTGTTAAAATGACCAAGTTGGCTCATTATTCATCAGCCTGGTAAATGTGTCCCAAAGCCTCTGAATGTGTAGAACGCCCCATATTGACTGTTCCCATCATTATCCATCATTATTTTATAGACATTCTGTTATGTTTCTATTAACCTGGATGTATAGGCATACAATATAATAAAATATTATAAATCATTTCAATAGGATATATATATCAAATACAATAGCTCATTAAATCTCCATTATTTTTATTTCTGATAATATTTTAATATTTTAAGTGATGCACTTGAATAGAAGTCATTTGTACTATGCTATTTATTTGTTACATATTATATATATATATATATATACACACACACTAATTTCAAGACAGAGATATTCACATGTTTTGGTAGTTGTGTTTTGACATTGTTTTCTTGAAAACCACACAGTATTGGT
Organism: Uropsilus gracilis; assembly: GCA_004024945.1. Lineage (NCBI taxonomy): Eukaryota > Metazoa > Chordata > Mammalia > Eulipotyphla > Talpidae > Uropsilus > Uropsilus gracilis. The sequence continues at coordinate 16,614 of PVHY01017228.1, forward strand.
AAGAATTTTAAAAACTCTTCTTCATACCTTGAGCTTTTAATATACCAGCACAAGAGATACTTAAATCTTACCCTGGTTTGCTAGACATGATAGGTAGCTGATATAGAAATCTTTACATAGATCAATAAGATGGAATTTGGAGGCCTTTTTAAGAAGAAAAATTAAATGGCATTTTCTTAAAGTGGCATGACTAGAGAAAATAACAGAAAATGAGCAGTGTTAAAATCTTGTTTTTCGCGTTAATAGAGTTTGATTATAAGCAGTTGCAATGGATTAATTTTACAGAATACAATGGTAAAATTTGAATTGCTTACAAAAAATTTTATAATAAAAATGACTTGTAAAACAGTAGAAAATGAGGAAGAACTTTCTAAGATGAACAAATGTCTTATTTAATAGTTGAAAAAGTAACAACTGTTTTAAATATGGAGAATTCTCTCAAAAATACTGTGGAGGGGGATTTATATACTATGATGGAAAATGAAAAGAGAATTGTTGGTGGATGTGGTGTCCTGACATACTTGGTAGTGGTGAGACTCTATACATCTGAGTCATATACAGTGTTTTAGACCAATACTACCCTAATCATAGTAATAATAATAATAAACATTTATTTATGAGTTAGCTTTCTTATGGAAGCCTTTCTTAAGAATGACAACACCTGTAGTGTTCAAATGCTCTTTGTCTATGTTGAAGTTACTATCACTATTTTTATCCTTTAGTTGCAATGTCAATGACTACGATGTTGGTAAAATTAATATAAATTTCAGCACCAACTTATTAGAACACCTGGTATGAGACCTTCTTATTTTAATATTGCATTTATTTGTGATGAGTTTTGAAACTAAGTTTTGTTATGATGTTTACTTAAAATAAATTATGAATTGTATTTACTTTTCCAAGGTGGGTTTTTATTTCATGTCAATAATTAATATTTACAATTCTTCAGTTGGCAGGCTGTGTGGAGCATTCATCATGTGGCAGCTATGTGGTTCAATCTGTTGTTTTTTTTTTATTAATCCAAATATATGTAGGCATACAAATATAATAGAATACATTATAGATGTGTTTTAACTGGTGAACAGAGTATTTTAAATAGAAATAAGTTTAGGTAAATTGTGTAGTGTTCAGTTTGTCTCAATTCAATTACTACTATTGTCTTCATTTGGTGTACCATGTATGCATAGATTTAATAAATACACAGGATCTCTGAGGTATATGAGTTTGTAACCCGAATCTTGATATCACAATCACCAGATGGGTTCTATTTCAAAATACCAAATGTCAAATGTGATAGCCTCATAATTCTTCTTTCTGAAAAGTTACCCTTTTACTTATTTCTTCTTCTAAAGGAAGTGTTGTGAAGATTATTTATATCTATATTTAATGAGACAAAACAAATTTTCATAACATTTTAATAAAACTTGCAAAAGAAAATTAAATATGTATGCATACCCTGAGCCTTTCTTACCATTTATAGATTAATATATAAAGAGATAAGACCATTGTATTATATTTTCTGTAAAATATAACATAGTTTTAATTTATAAGAACTCAGTATTCACATTAGTGCTAATTAAATTGAACTTTTGTTTAAATGAATGACTGGAAATCTGTCACTTAAAAATATGTGGTTAAAACACAGAAACTTAGTTTAATTGGATCATTTTTCTTTTCTAAGAGTAAAGAAATCAGTATGTTAATGACTTTTAAAACAAATCACTGCAGGTTTGATATATAATAAAAACCCATGCCAAAATATATCATGTATGCAATACAAGTTTTCTGAAATATGTGTAGGTGACAGTCAGCTTTTAAGAGTGAGGATATTTAATTAAAGGAGAATAACAAGATTCTAAGACTTAAATATATTATTCAAGATACACCAATTAAAAAAAATTAAGAGAATTTGCAAACTGAATAATATGTAGAGAAAATATACTAAGCAGCAGCAACAAAGAAGATTTTTTGTTTGTGAGGTGTAGGAGAATTGAGCAGTGTGTCCGAGAGGGAGAAGGCATTGGCTGAGTTGATCTCTCTGAATAATGTATTAACTAAGACTAAACAATGGAAATAAGAACTGAAAGAAGATTCAGAAAAATAGTTAAAGAGGGACAGAAAATAACATTATGAGACCAAAATTCCTTAATACCAGAAACAAAGAGGATTAAGAAATGAAGAATCATAAAGTTAGCTTAGAGAAAGAGGCAAGACAGTAAAATGAAATTCTTTTGTCCACAGAGTTTGGACTTTTGTCAGAAAACAACAACAACAAAAAGTCTGCGTGTGTGTAATTTATTTCACTTGATATCATGTCTTCAGTTACACTGATGTCACTTGCGTCAGACTTTCCTTGCTAAGGCAGAATAGTATTTCCTTTTATGTATATGTCACACTTTATTTATTTATCCATTGATGAATACTTGGGTTACTTCTGCTTTAGGTTTTTGTGATTGATACTGTTATGAAAATGTGCATAAAAGATATCATATGTATTTTGAAGGATGTAATATTTATAATAATATAGTGATTAATTTACAGACCTTTGTAAACTAGTTTATCTCAAAGTGATCAGAACATATTCTTTATATATATATTTTATTGCAGTTTTCTTTGCTAAGTGTTTTGTAAGTGTCCCATGTATACTTTTAAAAATGCGCATTTCATTATTGTGCAAAATCTATAAAATCTTATTGCATAAACAGGCACACATGTGTTATTGCATAAACACATGTGTGCCTGTTTATATAATTCTATTAACTCAATTTAATAATTAGGTCAGGTCTACTCTATATTTATGGATGCCTGTATCTCCTTGTTTTCTTAATTATTGATAGAGGTATATTAATATATTACTTTCTGATCATGCACTTGTATGTAATTCCATTTCATTGTGTCAAATTTTTCTTAAAGTATTTTGAAACTGTATTACTTCATATACATAGACTTTGGAGCATTGTGTCTTGTTTTTGGGTTGATTTTTTGAAGTAAAATGATACTTTATATCTCTAGTTTGAAAAATACCCTGTAGAACTTATTTCAGTCCTTACATTTTCAGACTCCTAATCAACAAAGTTTCAGAACTTCACAATTCCTTGGGTCAGGGCCAGATCACGTATTAAATGTTCTGTTTTGTCACTCCTGTTTAGTGGGATGACCCTAAGTTCTTCTTTCCCTCAGTAAAAAGCCTTCTTAGACAGATTGAGTATCCTCAGGCTCTGGCACAATTACAGTTTTGGTACTACTCTTAGGGAAAAGGACTACTTCAACTCACCTCCACACAATATCACACTATCTCATCTCATCCCTAATATCTCCAGAACTCAATTCCCATAAAACTCTTGATTGCTTGAACACAGATGATATTTTCCATTATATCAGTTCTAGGAATAATTGGTGGCAATGATATTCTGCACTTTACAATCTAATCAGAAGAGACAGTCTAAGTTCTTCATTAAACTTAGAAGTAGTAGTCTTACATAGTGCTTATAATTTAAAAAAATGAATAAAAATCAAAATTCCATGTTAAATATATATTAAACAAGAAAAATTATTTAAAAGCCACTTCAAGCATTTTTGGACTCATTGACTCAAGATGAGTTCCTTTTGGATTAAATAAACTAAGAATATGGGAATTTCAGGTGAATTATATATTTAACATGTCAAAGATTTAACATATCAGACAAACTACCTTATATTTATTCTTACTCTTTTGTCAAGACAATTGCAGATTTTATTTTATTGTTTTCACTCAGCCTACAAAAAATCCTAATTGAAGGGAATTTGACAGTCTACATTTTACCTTTCTCTAGACAATACAACATGTTCCCAAACCATATTGTACAATTTGGTACAAATTGCAGTTTACTCAAGAGAGACATAAAATGATGATGAATGGCAGAATTAGAATAAGTTACTTCTGACTTTGAAAATGATTTTTAGTCCACTTTGGGATGTCATAAAGTTGAGTCACATAAGTTAAATCAAATCTGGCAGGAAAAAAAATTCAACTACCAAGAGATATCTTTTGTCATCACAGCATTCTCTGAAGCTTATAGATGAAGCGCTACAAAATATACTTTTTTGAATAACACAGATTATAAAATAAGTATTTTGACTCATAGGTAAAGAAAGTGCCCTGGATCTGCCCTTAAGAAATAGCAAAATAGGAGTTATGGACTGACTAAAATCATTTGCAAAATAGGTAAAAAAAATTTTTTTATGCTTTAAAGGATAAATGAGATTTAATTACATGTTTTCCAAATAAAATATATAAAAAGACATAAGCCAGGGAATAAACTCACATCAGTCTTATAACTCATAAACTTGGATTATACACTTTTTTGAGAAACAACCTGGGCAGCTACCTGGTTCCCTTGAATCTGTTTCTCTTGTTAATCATATAGAAGAAACTTATAATCAATTCTACTTTAATTTCATAAATTTAGAGATAATTTTGCAAATATTTGTAACAGTCAACACTATTTTTTTCACAGAACAGAACAGAAGGTATATAGAGAGGGAACATACCTTTTGTTTATTACTTATCAAATAAGGGTCCTGTGTAAGAGTCTGGTTAATTTCACAAGACCACTTAGATCTTGTTCTTTCTGTTATTGTTCCATGTATCCAAGAGTGCTATTTGCTTCTTTGTTTGACAGTCTGTTAAGCATAGCTTAGTATATTTCTAGAAAAAAATCTCATGCTAAGGTCAACCTGTTCAGACTCGCCAATATTAGGCCACTTGAACATCTAAATGTCATCACTAATGAACAATATAAAATAAATCTAATTGACATCAATTCAGGAAGACTTATGCATTGTCAGTCAATTCCTAAGTCACTTAACATTTATTCATGTCCTAAGGGACAAATTCTCAACAAATATGTGCAGATCATCAAAGACTATGGGTATAAATTACGTCAATGCACACAGAATAATAAAGCAAGCTAGCTTTATAAAAAGAAAGGATGCTTATTCTGGGCCATTCAAAATAGAAACCACTCAGACACACTACCAATGGAATAGAATGGTTTTAAATGGATAATGTAAAACATTGTTTATAGGAGTTCTAAGAAATTGGTAGCCACATAGTGTTACTGTGAGTTCAAGGAAATCTGAAAACAGTGTATCAAGGTAAACATATTTGAATATATTTATATGCACAATCATGCTTGTAAGCACATAACAGTAGAAAATGAACGTATAAAGAAACATCTAAAAAAGTTATATTTATATATTTGTACGATTTACTATTTGTTTACCATAGATATAGTCCTGTAGCTTATTAGTTTGTAAAATATGAAAACACCTTTTATACAGGGTAATTCTGAATGAATGCATCATATAAAATTACTCAGCTTCAGACCTATGTTATGTGAGGGCCTCAACAATGATGACTCTGCATGACTCACATAATTCACTGATCTAAGTATAAAAATTGATATTTATTATATATTCATTTTTTGGAAAACTCCCCACTAGGTACTTTGTAGGCATTGTCATTAATCTCAGCAATTACTCTCTAAGATACTAATGCAATTTTCCACAATTCACAGTTGGTTAGTGTTTACATGCGCTAACTATACCTTATGTTAATTCTATAAAATAAATTATATTATGCCAGATTATAGTTTTTCTTTTAATTAAGAATTGCATTTATACAGCTTCTGTGCCCACTAATGTAGCATAAAAGCCCTGTCACAACAAGAGTTAATTGTCTGCAGGTTCTAACAGTTAGACTTAAAAGTAGCCAATCACTGTTTTGGGTCAAGGTTAAAGGCACATTGGCATTCAAAAAAAAATAATAATCAATAACTTCAGATTTTAATTAGGTCAAGCTGGTAGGAGGCAGTATCAGACTTTTTACTTAAAAGATGACCTCAATTGTAAAAACTGCAAATATAAATGACCCCAAAGGAATAAATTAATGAAGCATTTTCAAGAATTTTATTTTGTGCACAGCATGATTGTTCCTTAAAAGTGACATCAAAGATAGACTGCCAAAGCTAAAATTGTGACTTTATCAGGAGGATTCCTTTATGTAAAAACCAGTTTTATAAGATTAAAATAATCTTATTCAGGAAGATTTATTTAAGAAGACATGTTGAAAAGTGTTTGTACTAAAATTTTCAATATGTAAATTTAGATAGGATATACAGAAATATAAATCCATGCTCACAATTTATCATATAATAAATTCTATAATATAACTAATAAATGGTATATCAAATCCTCAATATTATGGGTGAATGCCTTTTAAAATATAATAATGTGGTAGCTTTATTAGAAAATTATTAGGGAAATCAATACAAGTAGGAAATATTCTTCAAAAAGTACACATGAACAATCTAATTGCCCAAACTAATAGAATTAAATGAAATTTATTTTAAAGACTACTGGTTACTAAGCTATATACAAATACTTGATCCCAGATTCAGGTAAGGAATACACCTAAATTTTATTTTATTCACTTGCCTACATAGAAGATGAAATTATTATTTCATTTCCAGCATGCACTAGGAACAATCATAACATTAATTTATATATAATTCATTCAGACAATTAGAAATCTGATATTCCTTATTTTAGATAAGACAAGGCCTAGTGAGTATAATTTGTTTCTCAGGATAATGACAGATGGAATCTCTTCAGATCTGACAATTCCAACTCAGCTATCTTATCACTATGGTAGGATATCTCTGACTGCTATTTTGCTAGAGGAATAAAACTTAATGGATTAAATATTAAACTTGTTTATGTGGCAGATTGGTTGATGTGAGGAAAATGCAATATGCCAAGAAAAGTGTTTGCATAATTTTTAAAATCTGTAAATAATTTTGCTGTTATATTTGATAGATTTTTTGAATTATAAGTCCTACGAAGTTATTTGAACATCTAACAAATTATGTAAAATGACTAATGACAAAAAACAAAAACATTATGAATTTATTTCTCCCCTTGTTCCTTTACTTCTTCTTCCCTTTAACCACAGATTTCTCAGTATGCTTATGTCTAACAGTTTTTGGAAAATAAATATTTTATGCTATGGACTGTCAGTTATTTGACTTTCTACTATTTTTTACACTGACTTGCTTTGCAGTCTGTGTGTGTGTACACACACACACATATATATATATATATATATATATTTCCCTCCCCAGATTCCTTCCACTTTTTTTTTTTTTAATGCTTGAAGCCCCACATGTTCTGACCTGCATCAGAGGACAACTGCTTGGTGTTATGAATCTCAAATTCAAAACAATAGCTTTCACTGTTTGCCCTCACCTCTGTAGCTCTCTCATGACACACCCTGCTCCCAGGCACCTGCTTATACATTCTCTTAGCTAGTGCGGTACGGGGTCATAAGGGGTCATGTTAGCCTCACCTTTTGACTTAATGATTAAGTACCATAGGCTGACTTATAGGCTATGATGTATAGGACTCTAACCCATAGCATTCTAGGTTACATTTTCTACAAGAAGAAAATTAGTTGCATATCTGGTGGACAAAAGGCTATATGTTAATTATCATCCTTAGTGAGTAATGTAATAATATCATTTTAAATAGAAAGTTTACAGAAGCTTTATAGTTTGATGTAGTCCCAACTGTTCATGTTTTTCTTCATTTTTTGACCATCTTTAGATGTGTCCTAAAAGGGATTTCTGACGTGTAGGTCCTGGAAAGTTTGGCCCCAGTTTTCCTCTATGTATTTTATGGTTTCAGGTCTTAGATCCAAGTCTTTTATCCATTTTGAGTTGGTTGTGCATGGCATAAGGGAATATGCATGGCATTTATTTTGCATATAGTGATCCAGTTTTCCCAGCAGCATTTATTGAATAGACTGTCTTTTTTTCACTATATGTTTATTGTCCTTTGCCAAAGACTGTCCATATATGCATGGCTTTATTTCTGGGCATTATATTCTGGTCTATAAGTCTATGGATCTCCTTTAGTCCCGGTACCATGTAGTTTTAATTATAATGGCTTTATAGTATAATTTGAAGTCTGGGAAAGTGATTCCTTCACTTGCTCTTCTTTTGTTCAGGAGAGCTTTAGCTATTCTATATAAGACCATGGAAACTGGTCTTATAATAGCTTTAGCTATTCATTGTTCCATATGAATTTCAGTAATTTTTATTGTATTTCTCTAAAGAATGGTTTTGGAATTTTTATAGGGATTGCATTGATCTGTAGATTTCTTTTGGTAGGATAGCCATTTTGATGCTGTTAATTCATCCAGTCCATGAGCAGGGGATCTGTTTTCATTTCCTTATGTTTTCTTCTATCTCTTTTGGAAGTGTTTGAAAGTTTTCTTTGTATAGTTCTTTCACATATTTTGCTAGGTTTATTCCTAAGTATTTACTTTTTGTGTGTGTGATGGTAAATAGGGTGATTTTTTTTAATTTCTTCTTTTCCCTGATTTTTGCATATAAGAAAACTACTGATTTCTATGTGTTGATTTTGTGACTGGCTACCTTACTGAACTGGTTTATTGTTTCAAGAAGTTTTTCTGTTTTTTTTTTTTTTGTTTTCTCTACATAGAGAATCATATTATCTGCATATAATCATAGCATCGGTTCTCCTTTCCCCATCTGTATCCTTTTAACAAATCAAAAAGAAACCCAACTGAATGGGAAAAAAAATTTGCCCTCGATAAAAGCGATAAGGGTTTGATAACAAATATCCACAAGGAAATCACACAACTTAGCAAAATCAAAACAAGAAACCAAGTCAAAAAATGAAGAGAAATAAAAAGACACTTCTCCAAAGAGGAAATACAAATGGCCAACAGGCAAATGAAAAAATGCTCAATGTAACTAGTAATCAGGGAAATGCAAATTAAAACCACAATGAGATGCCATCTTACACCAGTAAAAATAACCCATTTCAAAAAAAAAAAAAAACTGGCAATAACAAGTGTTGGCGTGGGTGTGGAGAGAAAAGAACACTCTTACACTGCTAGTGGGAATGGAAACTGGTCCAACCACTATGGAAAGCTGTGTGGAGGACCCTCAAACTAATGAAAATGGAACTACATTTGACCCAGCAATCACTCTTTTGAGAATCTACCCAAAGGAGACCTCAATACTTACATGAAGGGACACCTATACTCAAACACCTGTACAGCACTATTTATAATTGCGAGGACATGGAAACAACCCAAATGTCCCCAGATGAATGTATTAAAAAGATGTGCTATATATACGCAATAGAATTTTACACATCAATTAAAAATGACAAATTTGATGCAGATAACATAGATAACATAGATGGAGGTAGAAGAAATCATATTAGCAGAAACAAATCAGAAAGAAAAAGATAGAAACCAAATGGTTTCACTATTATGTGGGATATAGGAAAAACAAACAAAAGGCCGTGAGGAAAAGTCAAAACAAGCTAACAACAAACTATGGTGTACAATTGGAGGTGGGAAGAATGGATGGGGGTGATTGGTGAGGGGGAGGTGGTGGGAGAACTCTGGGGAATATAACAATATGAAATATATAAGCAAATAAACAAATAGACAAATAAATAAACAAAACAAAACAAAAGAAAAAATAGAAACTCTAGCCTGTCATTGAGCAAAAAGAAAATATGTGGTATTGGAACAAACTGGGGTGAAATGACACCTCAAATGATATACAATGCTGTAAACCAGTGTCAACTCAATAAAAATATCTAATAACAGAAAATAAAGTCAGTGCCATATTTGTCTGCTTGACCCCAAATAACTCTTAACTCAGTGTGTACATACGCTTAACAATTTCTTTTTTAAATACACACTTTCTTTAGTTTCAGGAGCTTGTTATTCATCAGACTCCTCTGGAACACTTAATTATATGGACAAAATTCTCTCTCCTTCCTTCTGATAAATCTTCCCTGGATAACTTACAGAGTGCATGACTTTCTTTTACTTTCCATTCACATACATTGCCTTCTTAGATTTATTTCATTTGGCTTAAATAATTATATCCATTCAAAAACAAGTTCTAGGCATACATTCTCTTTCCATTTGAAACTATATTTTTCTGTCATATATTACTGATTATTCCACTAAATAAATAACTCTCGGTTAAATTTTATTTTCTGCAATATAACTTAAAGCATTACCTTATATTTTGCTTGCAATCAGCATCCTTCTATTTATTCCTCCTACTTATTTCTTTTTAGATGATAAGTGTTTATCCCTCTGGAAATGTTAATGCTTTCCCTGTTGATGATGTGTTAGGAGTCTCTAAAATTCTGTGTAGCTTCCTGCAAGGTTGTGATCACTGCTCACACTGAAACTGGGACAGAATAAGGCAGTAACCTCCAGTCAAGAAGCCTAAAGAAAAAAAGCAGCACTCTTAAAAATGTGACTTCTTCCACTCAGGTTCCCTCAGTTCATACCACCTTGCGCATAGCAGTTGCCAGTCAAATGCAACTCAACAACAGGGTTTTATTTACAAGGAACATTAATAGGGGAAACAAAAATTCCTTAAAGCCACAAGTGGCCAGTTATCTTACCCCGGTCACCATTTTTTGTCCCAAAGACACATGTCCAGGATGGAGTCCTTTGGCCCTTTAAACCTGAAACAGGCGCTCTGTAAAGTCTAGTCTTTCTTGAGGTGTTTTCTTTGCTTCTTCTCTTTCCAGTGTTCCAAGCTGCTCAACTAACAAAGTTCTTCAAACTTCTTCAACAGATGCTGATGCAAAAGTCAGCTTTCCAAATCCCTGACTATCTCCAAGTACCAGCTTTCCATGCACCTTGTTGCGGTGCCACACTCTCTACACCAGCCACTCTTTACCATTTTGAGTTCTTCTACCAGCATGGCTCCTTGTCACCACCAGTTCACTCTTCCCAGCCTGGTCACTCAGGCTACTGGCCCGCCATTCTCATGTATCTCCTCTCCCCAAAAGTCTCTCTTTCAGTCTCTGTTCCTTTCCTTTTATCTCACCCCCCCCCCACCTCCTTGAAAATCAGAGGCTTCAACCAATTTCCCCTCACGCAACGTCTTGGTGCTTCATTTTCTCTTTCCAACCTGGGATTTACAACAAAGTAAAAGAAGGAAGTTCCCATATCCTATTTAGGCCATCTTTTACCTCTATGCTTCTCAGACACAGCTAATAGCAATGCTTGAATTTTATGAACAAATACACTGCCTGTGTTGGGGTCACAGCTTCAACATCAGGGTATTTTAAAATTTTAATTGTCTTAATATTGCATCATTGTCTACCTCGAGGTGTTCCTACCACCTTATCATCAGTGAATTATCATCTTAATTTTTTTGTGCCCATCTCTCCCCAATTTCATTTCCTATCTCCTACACCCTTCTCTCTTGGTCAATGCTTTTTTTCTGCTAACAATTTTAAAAAGACAGAAACCAAATGGTTTCACTACTATATGGGACATGGGAAAGATAAACAAAAAGCCATGAAGAAAAGTCAAAACAAGCCAACATCCAAATTAGAGTACACTTGAGGTGTGGGGTGGGACAGGGTGGGAACAATCAGGGAGGGGGGTGAACCCCAGAGATCACAGAGTAGTGAAATTTTCCTTGCACCAGGGTATATTTTAAAATAAAAGCAGGAGGGAAATAGTTACAGAAATAATGATGTTGATATTCTAAATTTTAAAAAAAGAACCAAAAAAAAAAAACCAAACTTAGAGCCTAGATGATCTCAGAGAGTGCCAAACCAAGTCATTTTTTAGGTAAGGAAGCACAAATATACATCAGCACATTTAAGCACATTCTAGTCTACCAGATATCAAGTTTTTCCCTCCATTTAAGAGAAAGATACTGTCTTCCATCAACAATCCAGTGAGAAAGAGAATGGGTCTAAGGTGGTGACTTTGATGTTCCACTTATCACACAACTTTGTTTTCACCCTTAGTTTCTGGGAACAGCTCTGTTGAGTTGATATATTTTCTATTTATTTAAAATTGGCATGATGATATTAAACAATTCGTTGAGAAAATTCATAGCAAAGGCTCCTAGATGAATGTGGAAGAACTCTTTATTGAGAAAAAATATTTAATCAAAAAAAGAAAATGAAGTAGCAGTAATTCTCACTGTTGCCTGCTTCAGGGAGAAGACAGTCCATTGGCAGATGAAGCTATGAAAAAAGTAATCTGCAGTGTGAATGGAGAATTAAAATGATAATCAAGGTAACTTTCACTCTTCCAGAAACTATTTTAATGTATGTCAAAGGAAAAGGTCACTTGGCATCTTAATACCAGTTCCCCGAATTCACACCTATTCAGATACTCATAAGAAGTAAGGCTTCAAGTAAATTGTTTGCAACATGAGCTAATAAATTGTATTTTAATTTGGAACTTTAATTTCAGCATCCGTCATATGATGTTCAAATTTTTCCTCTTTTAATCAGTAAAATCTTCACACTATTTGATGAATTGTCTAAAAATTTCCTACATGCATTTATTAACATCATATGTATGAATCATGTATGCATACATACATAGGCATGCATACTTTTTTCTAAATACATCCACGTGTGTATATACATATTTTATTTTATTTAATGATAACTCATTTAGGTACTTCTAATTTCAACCTAAGCTTCTGCCATTACCATTACATGTGCATTCATCCTTTCCACATTAAGAAATTTATTTCTGAAATATATTGATATTGTTATCTGGTAAAAATAACCTCAGAATATCACCCCATACCAATACAAGCTGGTGACTAAAAGTTAGGGATTATTTGTTTTTGTGTGTTTTGAGATTGAAAATCATCTCAATGTCACTTTAATTAAACTATTTTTTTTTTACTCTTTATATCAACTTGCTATGAATTGACTCAATTTTTTTCTCTTTGCATGGAGTTTTAAATTTTCTTTCCCATTTATGGTTAATTTATGGTTAGTATATGATTTATAAATCATACCCTGGTTTCTCTTTATCTCTTTATATCATGTAAATCTTTCACATTATACTGAGATATAGAAATAAATAGTGTTTTAAAATTAGAAACTCCTACCTCAAAATAATTTACCTTAACAGAGACCTTTTTCTTTTTTTTAAATTTTAATCACTGTATTATAGTAAATTGTATCAGTGTAATGTTTCTGACTTAGATAATTTTTTAAGTTTAACATTATTCTTACTTCTAAGATTTCATATATGACCCACAAGTTAGTAACTGTGATTTATTTTAATGTCTTTTTTTGGTGTAACATCAAGAAAATTTCTGCTATGTCAAACTTGAATCCTAGTGACATGTTTCCAACTTTAGGAATTTTGTCATTCCTTACTCTTACCCACAATATGTGAGTGGTTATTTGTTATAACTGCTATCAAATTTCTAAATTTTTACATTTCTGGTAAGTGTTATGGAGGTTAAAATGGCAATCTAAATTATCCTTACATTAATTTCTGTATTATCTGTTCATATTCTATTCATCTGACATAATAAATGATAAATACCTGAAAAATAGATTTTCCATCTCTCTGAGTCATAAATAAAGCAAACAACAGAGATTATATGAAAAATAAATTTTTCCATGATGATCCCCCCCACTTGCTTGCATGATTCTGTTAGCCACCATTTTCCTGCACCTAATCAGAATTGGAAACACCAACTTGAAAGAAGTAGCTCCAGATGTTCCCGTCATTGCACTTCTTTCGTCCTTTAATTTTTGATAGAGGAAATATTGACCATAAACAGAAACAATAGAATATGTGCTCTACTAGTGTCCTTTAATAATAACACATCTAAATTACTTCCTATAATTAGATTTCTTATACATGCTCATCAAAGAATGTTCTAGTAAAAACCCAAGCATTTCTGATTCATATTTTGCTTATCGTTGTCTGTTTGTAGATTATGTCATGTATTTTGAAAAAATAATTGGCATGAGTTTAACAAAGTGAATAATTTCATTACTTGACTGCTATACCTATACCTGCTATACCTGAAGCATATTGCCTTTCACTTATGTCAGTTTGTATGTCTGTAATTCTTCAAGAGTAAATTGGCAATGATAGAAAAGTTATCTTCAACATGGGCAGCTAACATTATTTTAATAATACATTTCTTCATTGATTATTGAAGCATCCTACACTATATTTAAATATTTAAATGCATGACTTAGTTATTATTAGAAATGAGCTCTTATAAATCCTTGAACATCTCAGTTATTTAATTGTATTTCATCTTTTTCCTTTTTTTTCTTCTAATGAAAAATTGTAGATTGATATGTAAGTTCTTTAGGTCATTGCTTCTTTTCTTTTACTGTTCTTTCTAGGAATAACTAATGTTTATATTTGATACTTAAACCATATTTTAAAATCTGAGTGAACATAACACAGACCCAGAAATAAAGATTAAATTATATGTTACAGTGCAGAGTTCGTCCTCTGATATGGGATAAGCACAAAACCCTATGTTAATGACAAGACTGAGAAGTATTTATGGGAAAAATACATGCAGAAGGACACTTTAAAAAATAAGGCACAATAATCATGGAAAAAATGAAATATTTTGTTAATAATGTTATAATTGCACACTATTTTAACCTAAGATTCAATCATTAGTTTCTACCTACCCACTTAAATATGTCAGTCTCATTCCAGGCCCCAGACAATCATTTATCTACTTTGCATTCTTGTTTTATAATTTGTTCTTCTCAAATTTTATATAATTCAAGTATAATTTCATTCAACATATATATGTGGTTCATTTATATTATTGAACATATCAATATTGCTTCCATCATAATGTTGAGATTATTTGAACAATTTAAATATGTTGTAGTTTATATTTAAACATTCTAATCATTTATTTTATGGGATTCTTCTCTTTATTAATGAGTTAGTATGAGTTATATTCTAAATAAAATTTCTTTATGAGATAAGCATAGAAATAATTTTCCTGTAATGAAATAATTTTCCATTACAATTTCTTATCAGTATCTTTAGAAACAAAAATTATTTTGTGAAGTCAAATTTCAAAATGGTTTGATTATTTTTTAATCAAATTTGTGGAATTTTTTTCTTATGATTCTATGTATAAATTTTATTATTGCAGGTTTTCTTTATTACTCTGTTCATTCTGTATTTTAACAAAAACCAGATATTAATTAATCAGTAATGGTAATGGGTATGTATCAGTTATGTTCTTCGTTGCATATTACAATTATGATTTTAAATATGACTAAGGGTTTTCTCTAAATGAGGTTTCAGATCAACCTTGTGTATGACGCATGTTTTTTTTTTCTTTTTTTCTTTATTTATATATAAATTTCACAACTTTGTAATCTCAAGGGTTTGCCTCCCCCCCTCCCTCCCCTCCCTTCCCCCCCTC
>PVHY01017229.1:0-31936 GCA_004024945.1 Uropsilus gracilis
GGGCTCATTCTAGTATCTCAGTGACTCTTTACAGAGAATCCAATGAAATAAAGAATCTGACGGCGGGGGCTCCTATATTATTCTTAATAAAGATGCAGTTCATGACTTCAGCACTCCCACACTTGGGGGCCGGAGAGCTACGCCCCTAGAGGGTCCCCAGAATCTCTTCCGGTCAGCTCCCAATCTGTTCCTCCTTTGGGGGGCAGAGAGCTCAACTTGCAATGATTTATATTACAAGTTTCTCATCTCTGAGATGAGCTCCCACACTGCTCATTAAAATAAACATAATCCATTATGATAGAGGTAGAGAGTGTACATTGACAGAGTACTTACAACATGCTGACTGCTGCTCCAGTGCTTTATATTCAATTCTCACATCAACATCACATTATCCTTACATCCTCACATCAACATTCAATCCTCATAGCAACATCAAGTTGCTGCACTGAGAGTTATCTTTATTATCATGTGTTCTAAAACTAAGGAACAGTGGCCTTGCATAAGGAGCCCAAAGTGACACAATATTCACCAGGGTCACAATGGAGATGCATGTTCCAACATTCATACTCTTCATCACATGTATAAATTAAGTTGTCATTTTTCTATGAGAAGAAAGTAATAACCTTGGTATACAGGCAATACTCATTATGATTCCTGTCCTCAATATGTCACTCATAAAGTTGCTAAACAGAACTCTCATTATGTTCAGTGCCCTTTTGGGGAAAATGGGCTAGAGAAAGTAGTAGAATTAGAAGAAATCA
The DNA here is from genome assembly GCA_004024945.1 of Uropsilus gracilis. Lineage (NCBI taxonomy): Eukaryota > Metazoa > Chordata > Mammalia > Eulipotyphla > Talpidae > Uropsilus > Uropsilus gracilis. The sequence goes on from PVHY01017229.1 coordinate 762, forward strand.
GGCACTGGAAAGGGTAGCTTCCATGGCCTGGACACAATGCCCTCAATGCCCAGTGACTGCAGCCAGACATCAAGACTAGGAAAAGAGAGTGGGTGAGAAAAATTCTTTCACTGAAACCAGTGACTTACTCCCCTCTAACTTGTACATAGTCCTCATTTTAGGGACACTGTTTGCGATTTCACACAACTGTAAAAAGTGCTCCGTAGAACTTTGATTCAGTTTATATCTATAACTGGTCTACCTTCCTTCCAAATGGTGATAAATAGAAGTAGCTAATCACTCTCCTAGCAACAGGGCTTAAGTGATCGCTGGCACACAAGCAGAGACCTTGGGGACTGCTGTTCAAAGTCCCTGATGTCCCAAACCTAAGGTGCAAATAAGGATGATTGAGGGAAAAGAGATTACCGTGAAGGGAGGAAGGGGGCAGTAAAGGGAGGCAAGAAGAGACAAAAAGAGGTTAAAAGAAATAATAGCCTAGATCAGGAGTGGACCCTAGGGAGGAACTTGTAAAATAAATATTGATACAAGTCAGGATTTTGAATAGATTTTGAAAAGAGAAGTATTATGGTGAAATTCTTTTAAAGGATCCTGATTCCCAAATATGACTATGAAAAATGGGAGTGAACCAAAATTCAGGTCAGTCAGGCTATGTATGACTTTTCTTTGCAAGTTCTCACAGCAGACACCAGGAGAGAGATCATAACAAACAAGGTATGTCTCTCAAAGAGTCATCTGAAAAGAAACACTGAAGAATAAGCATAGGTCCTTCATCATCTCTGAAACTCTGAAAACCTGGCTTCATTAATATTGTGTCTTCAGATACATAAAATAAGCACAAAGATAGATTCTGGAATCCAGGGGATAATGCAAAGTCATGAGAACAAACAACACAGTTTGACTATGGACTCAGTAGTGAGTTATGTTTTTCTCTTACTTCCTTGTATCTTAACATTCTACCTTTTTGTGCTCATTCTAATGTATTGATTCCCTGCAAATCTTTTTCCCTTAGAAATTAAGATGAATTCTGAGAGCAGAATCTCATCCAGGAGAGGTAGCTCTGTAGTCATCAGTGGTCACTTCAACTTTGTCCAAAGCTGATAGGCTGAACTGTCAAATCAAAATTACTTTTGGATGAAATTTAAGCTATGTATGCTTTTTCATAATGGACAGCTTGCATAACTGTGTCTCTTCAGAAATTGAAAAAGAAAAACACAGAGCATGCAAACAGAGTTAATGTCCCTGAATTGAAAGTAAGGAAAATATTATTTTTTTCCTAGCCCTTGCAGCAATTCTCTCGCATTTCTCAGTGCCAAGCCTACACAGCTATGTATTCAAGTCAATTAACTACTGGTTAGTGTGTAACAATCAATGTACAGTTGCTTCTATGATTGAAGAACCTCTTCAAAATCAGGTGGCTATCATAAGATGGTCATTCAAATTGGTTTGAGTAAATAGACAAACCAATCACTCAGTGATTGAAAAAGAACACAAATTATGTGGTAGACATAGTGTCAAGAATTAGTGTGGAGAATGGAGCCTCGGGCAGTTCTATAGGCAAGATTAACCAAAGAATGTATGAAAATTTTGAGATAGAGAACAAGTGAAGAAAATTTCAGAAACAGAGATCTAAGCTAGGAAGAGGTAATGTGAAAGAGCATAATAGGATCTTAAAATCGGCTGCTGAAATATAGAACATAGCTGATATGGTGGAGTCTGAGACTTTCTGAGACTTTGAATATCATCTTTTTTTGAGTCAGGAAAGGTTTAGTCCACTTTAAGACAAAGATGATGGGAGATTATGAGTCAAAAGTCTAAGGATTTACCTATAAAATAATTTCACGTATCACAAACAAACTCTCAGTAAATCATATAGAAACTAAGATTTTAAATATGAAAAGGGAGTGGGAAGGCAGAAAGTTTGTTTTATATCAAAGATTTTATATCAAAGCCTATCCCTTAAGGCTTTGTCAACCATACTCTATCATAAATAGAAAATGCTGACTCTCACTGGCTTTATGTATCACCTTAGATACATAGCACATGAAACTCTAGAAATGGGGGAAATAGTCATTGCAAGGATTCTAACCCACCTGTTTGTAAAACAGCTTTGAAAAAAATGGTCTCCCAAAGTCCTTCCTGCTTTTAACAATTACCTTATTCTCCATTCTCTGAGTCACTGACCAGGAAATACCACCTTCCCAAGAGTTACCTGACTAACTTTGACCAGAGAGAAACTGATCACTTATCAGGTGATGGCTGACCATACTCTTCCATTCCACCTTATCCACCACTCCTGAACAGAACCACTCTGAGACCAGATGAAAGGACACACCATGCAGCTAAGGTACATGGCTTCCCCGACTCTAGCCTCTGACTGTGTGTTTGTCTGCTGCCCGCCCGTGTTTGCTGTAATAAACCTGCTTCTTTACTAGTCCTTTTGGTTTCTTCAATTCTCCCAAGCCTAACAACCTTCACCTAATGAAAAGATGTTGTAGGGGACAGGAGAAGAGAGCTTTGGGGCAGTTAGTTGGAAAAGGAGGACAACTAAATATAATTGCTAAATAGGTTTGAATTTCTTACTTCTACAGTTTCTGATGAAGTTATTTGTTTTCTCCCTCCCTGAAAGAGGAAAACATTGAGAAAGATACTCCCATAAACGAAGATTTGTCTATAGCTAAATTTCTTTTCCAAAATGACAACCACCACCCAGTTTCCAGAACTGCTCCTATGCTGCTGTACCCTCTAAATAACCAGCCTAGAAAATTATTTTTTCCAAAGACACCTACTTGGGGCTGGCTCCTGTACAATAGAAGCACAACAATTGTTGGAACCTTGTCTCCTCTTCTCAGTTTACCTTCACTGTCTGAAGCCTTTAACTCCTGTTTCTGTGATTCTGAAAAGAATTAGCATTATCTCAGCCTTTCGTGATAGGCAGAAGGCATTTGTCCCTACTCATCCCACCTATTGGGAAACAACTGTTTTCCTTTGTAAGGGAGTAAAACTATATCACCTAAAAATTTATGATTCTAAGTTTTATTTTATTTCATGGGAGGGACTCTGAAGTCTGGACAGAGGTTACTTTTGAAAAAGAGGTTTCTCCTTTAAGGGAGTCCCTCCCTCTCTCTACCTGGGAGATCTAATCTTTTAATTCTTTACAGTGTTGCCATTGTCCACTGTGCCTTTCTTGGTAAACTCTCTTAACTTACTGTCCTCTTCCTCCCCCAACATTTTCTTCCTTTAATGGGTGATTTAAAATGACCTTTGAAGTCATGTGGACTAGTTACATGTCTGACAGGAACTCTTCTTTTTCTTAATATGTATACAGCCACTGTTAATCAAGATTTCTTTTGCTATCTTTTTCTTATAAATCTGTCTGATATATACTTGATTATTTAAAAGCATAGTCAAAATTTTAAGAGAGTACAGGATGGTATACTTTGGGCATCAACATCCTTACCTACTGCAGTGCCAGTATTTCCTGACTTGATATGTTCCACATTCACCACTCCTCTCCTTTCCTATTGCCACTCAGAAATGTAGCTTTTGTCCAATGCTAAGATGAATTCTAATTAAATACATTCAGTCAAATCAAGTCCAATGTTCTTAAAATCCTTTTATATTGCCCAGGTTTAAGAAAATTTGACACATTTCAAGGTGAATAGATAAGATTCGTGTATATCCTCCCAATCAATACAGGAAGGAGGTTCTTCTCAACAATCTAAAAACATTTGAAAACTGAAAAATAATTTGCTCTTTCCAAAGCACTTCTCACTTGCAATTTCATTGCATTCCATTCTCACAGCCTATCAAGAGTATCACTGTACAAAACAGGACTCGGATACCAATTATAGATATTGGAAACAAAGTCCAGGATTCAGAGACTTTCCTACTCTCATTATTGCTAGAAAAACAGAGCTAGAACTGCAAATAAATTACTCTGAATATCTAGTCATCTTGTAGTTGTTTTTTTTTTTAATGGACAGAAAAGATTTCTTGGGGTCATGCATACAATTCTCACAAATCAGTTATTTTCAAAGCAGGTATGCAGTACAATCCACACCATAATAGGTCACATCCATCATTTCTTTGACTGATGCCACCAGTGCATACTCTCTGGCTCTAGAGATTAGTTGTCTGCAGCAAAATAGCAAGAAATTCTAATGTTACAAAAGCCTTACTTGTTGAATATCAATAGATTCCAGTCTGTCTTAAAAATCTTGCATATATAACTAATTTTTATCTTAATATCTCCAAAAAAGTGATATACCACCAATAATTAATCTTGTGCTTTTGATAAATACTTCTTTCAAATGCTTTCTATAAAATCTTTGAATTGCTCATTATTGTGTCTACATGATAGGCTCTGAACAAAGAGTGGGTGCTTTCACCCTCTAGGGACTTCATTTACCTAGACTGTCTCATCTGCACAGTGAAATATTTAATTAAACACATAGCACATAGATAAAATTATAATCTAAGTGCAAAGTCATTTTTGTAGCCAAGTCTCTGTAGCCAAAAGTAATTGAATTTTTCCTCCAAGCATTAAGAATTGTCATTCCCAGGCCGGGCACGGTGGCTCGTGCTTGTAAGCTTCAACCTATGAAGCGGCCGGGGCTAGGAATCGCGGTTCGAGCCCCACCTGGGGCCCGTAGCGAGACCTAGTTCCGAAAAAATAGCTGGGCGTGGTGGCACGCGCCTGTCATCCCAGCTACCTGGGAAGCTGAGGCTGGGGATTGCTTGAGTCTGTGGTACCCCGGGCAACGAGAGCCTGCGGTTCCACGGGCAAAAATAGCAAGACCTAGTCTCAAAAAAAAAAAAAAAAAAAGAATTGTCATTCCCTCTGTCAACAGAATGTTTTTTCTCTTATTTTTTCACTTTTCTATTGATTTTTCCATTCCTTCCATCTCCCCTTTCTCCCCCCTTCCTTCCTTTTCCCCTCCCTTCCTTCCTTCCACCTCCCTCCCTTTCACTTTCATAACCCCACCCTCAATTTTATTTTCCCTTGTTTCACCATTCTTCACCCCATCCTTTTTTTCACCCTTCCTCCCTTCCATATTCCCCCCCACACTTTCCACTGTCCATTCCATCCTTCCATTAAGTTTTGTTTTACCCACTAGATTTTCGTATTTCTCAAACATAGCTTAGAATCAATATCTATTGGTCTTTTACTTCTTAAACATCCTAGGAACTCATTCTACTCACCTCACTTCTTCCAGTTAAGACATACTTTATGTCGAAAACTATTATTGGAGTAATCAAATATAGTGATTTCTCTTTACAAATATTGTCTTTATTCTCTGGTTATATGATTTATAAGGACATCAGTTAGGTTCTAAATGTATCTAAATGTTTTAAATGTATCTCTTGTATATTGTTCAATAGCATCATATATTGCTAATCCTGGATTATGAGTAAGGCTATTCTTACTAATTCTATTTTTCCCATCTAGGAATCTCCAAAGAATGAATAAACTACTACCTATGATATGTCTGGGAGTCAAGAACGGTGGACATCTTATAAATGAGTAACATACTCAAGGAGCAAGTTCGGTTTCATCTGTATATCTGTGTGCTTCATCTGTATATGCTGAAAGGAATATTTGCCCCTTTGCAAATTTTTGCCACTTTGCAAAATTTGCTACATTCTGCAATGTGGCTCAACACAAGTGTTCCTCCATTCCTACTCACTGGTTTCCCAGGCATGGAAAAGGCACATCACTTGATTTCCATCCCAATACTGATGGTCTACATTTCCATACTTCTTGGTAATGGCACACTTCTCTTTCTCATCAGGGATGACCGTACTCTTCATGAACCCATGTATTATTTCTTAGCTATGTTGGCAGCCACAGACATTGGAGTGACAGTGACCACAATGCCCACAGTTCTGGGAGTCCTCTGGTTAAACCACAGAGAGATTGGCCATGGGTTGTGCTTCTCCCAAGCCTTCATTATCCATACACTTTCTGTTGTGGAGTCTGGTGTCTTGCTTGCCATGGCTTATGATCGTTTCATTGCCATCCGCAACCCCTTGAGATATTCTTCCATTCTTACCAACAGCAGAATAGTTACAATTGGGATGGGAGTAATGATAAGAGCTTGTATTTCTATTATACCAATAATTGCTCCCTTGTCCTGGTTTTCCTATTGTCGGTCCCATGTATTGTCTCATGCCTTTTGTCTACACCAAGATATCATCAAGTTAGCCTGCGCTAATATCATCTTCAATCGTCTTTATCCACTTGTGGTTCTATTTTCAATGGTCTTATTAGACTTTCTTATTATTTTTTTCTCCTATCTTTTAATTCTCAAAACAGTGATGGGGATTGCTTCAGGAGAAAGGGCAAAGGCCCTCAACACATGTGTCTCCCACATCTGTTGCATCTTGGTGTTCTATGTCACTGTTGTTGGTTTGACATTCATCCACAGATTTGGAAAGCATGTTCCTCAAGTGGTCCACATCATAATGAGCTATGTCCATTTTCTTTTCCCCCCTTTTATGAACCCTGTAATTTATAGCATGAAAACCAAGCAGATCCAGAATGGTCTAATTCGCTTATTCTCTCTGCCTCATTCTAGAGCATGAAAGATTTATTGTAGTTTGAGGAGTGGTTCAGAACAAGGCCAGGTTGACAGTATTCTTGGTAAGAACAGTGAGGAGGAGACATATCACTGAAATTCAACCTCTCTGCTTTTTAAAATATCACTTGCTCTGTCCACAACTTTTGAGTTAACTGTGACACAATATATGTAAAACATTAAGATCGTAAGTGTCCAATTGATTTACTGACTTCCTAGGTAACTCAATCTGTTTGGTGAACCTATGGCACCTGACCTATTATTCCGCCATCACTTTAATCAAAGTCCAACTTTTTTCAGTTCTGTTCTTCATGAATCAATTCTGATGAGCTTAGTAATAATACTCTTGGCCTCAAACACAGACCTATTTTTTTTCCTTGTATGGATCCACTTGCCCTTTCTAGAAAACTGCTTTTCCTTGATCTCTGTTCAGTGTAATATTTCCTTTAATCTAGGTGTAGCTATACTTGTTTCATTATTGTTGAAAAGCATTTATTAAGTACAACTATTTTTAATGTATATAAAATATATGTAAATTAAATATAGACATGTAATTCTATCTCTATTATTACATAATTAATTATGATAATAAACATATTTTATAATTCAAATGGTTGGTTCTGCTGAACAGAGATATATATTTTCAGATTAAAGTGATATTAAGGTTTTGGTTTTAATATGTCAGAGATAAGATTAAGTGGGTATTTCTGCAATGTGCACTATATTAGTGTTAAGAAAAAATGTCATATTTTCAAATCAGAATTTAATTTCCAAAGCATAGACAGTCACTATAGAAATCATTTATCACATGTTCAAACATATTTACTTTCCTGAGATCTTATTTAGCATTTTATGCCTGTATTGCAGGAAAATGTATAGTGTTCTATATAATAGTATTGTAAAGATTATTTAGTTACAGCTTGCTACATCTGTAACTGATATATTCAATACTCTGTGGGCTGTGACTGAAGCTCAACTGAAGGTGGGTAAACCAAGCAAACAGAACAAAAAGGAAGTTTTTGTTAGGACAGGGAACCAAGTAAAAACAATTCTTCTAGTCACTCATCTAAGGAAAATATGGAATCAGGGAATTGTGGATTCTTGGGGAGTTTTCCTTTTTCATTCCCTTATATACAATGTAATCAAAATGCTTATTATAGTCTTATCACTCTTCTTATAGAAAATGTGGCTATTAACAACTTGGAGGATTTCTTCTTAACTACCTTTACCACAAGAAAAGCATAAATTATTTTCATGTTGTAACTTCTAATAAAGGATCTTGATTACCTGTTTGGCAGGAGTAAAGATATCCTAGAAAATGTTGAGTCTTATAAGGAACCACAATTTGGAGTAGAAAGAAAAGAATGTGAAATGGAAGGGTTAAAAACTGCTTCTATAAACATGACAGAGTACAGGAGAGAAAATAGACACACTAAAATAAACTATTATAGGAGAATTCACTGAATTCAGTGAACAATATACACTGACCTTAGAATTAAAAGATATAATTTAGAACCACAACTATACCACTTATAAGTTTTATGCCCTAAGATGGGAAAAACCTGTTTTGTTTTCGTATTCATCTACAAATCAGTAATAATAAAGATAGTGATAACAACAATAATAATATCTACATCAAAATATTATTATGAATAAATGTATTACAGAAATCATGGGCAGAGTAGGAGTATTTGGAATATACATATTTAGTTTCCCAAATAATTGGAAAGAGAGCATAACTTGCCATCTCACACACACTCAGGCTCAAACTTGCAATTTAATACTAAGGCCAAATTTTATAGAGGCCTTGGAATGACAAAGTGAAAAAAAGAAATAAAATCTACACTCATTCTCTTTTTATTTGGCCCTTTATAAACTAAAATTTCTGACACAATAGAAAAAATGAGACTTGTGGATTCTGTATATTAGAGTCCCCTAAAGATACAAACACACCAATTGAGTCTTAAACACATGTATATTTTATGCTATGGTAATTAAGAAAATAGTTGTACAATTAAACTGAGACATGAGCTGGATTTATAAAGAAAACTTAAAGCAACTGGTAGTTTCATGCTATTTTTTTAAACCAAGAGTTCTGATTACATGTGGTATGGCTGATGTGAAACTTCACTTCTTTTCAAAAGACCAGAGTATCATGGCCTTTGAAAGGACTCTGATGAATGGAGATTGGGTTGAAATTTTATGGGCAACAAAAAGATGAAGAAAACCACTCTGGGTCTACTTGACCTGTATGCTGTAGATTATAAGGTTCTTTAATGGAGGAAAGAGAAACTAGACATGTCTTATAAGAAGGTAGACAATAAGAGGAACATGCTTTCCAAACTGATGAATCAGGGACAATTCAATCACCATGACACAGAAAAGCAGAACACAGCAGTTATGGGAAACAGAGGTGTTCAATGCCTTGGCTCTCTCTACTTTGAGGCAATGCTCAATTCTTAAAAATCAACACATAGGGAAAAAGGATGATCAGAGACTCCAGCATAAATATAAATCCAACAGGCACAACTGGATAGAGTTGATTGATGATGAAGTCAGCACAGGTCAATTCGATAATATCCTGGTGATGGCAGAGGCATGATAAAGGACATGGGAATGACAATATGGGAAAATATTGAGAAGTAATATCAGCAATACAATGAATGTAAATGTTTTCAACACAACACTCAATACAATTTTTACCACTTGAGCATTCATGAGTAGAGCTGTATGTTTTTAGGAAATTGTGATTGGAAATTTTAGGAAATTGGAAATTGTGATAAAGCAATCATGAGACATAACAAGGAAAAAAAATGAACCAAGTACAAACCAAGTGCACAATGTACAAACACGAATTCAAAATGTATAAAAAGACTTCGAGGTAAGACCAGAAACCATAAAATACATGGAGGAAAACCTGGGCAAAAACCTTTCATGAGTTACAATTCAGAAACCCATTTTGGACCATCTATAGCTGGCAAAAAAAAATGAAGGAAAACATAAACAGCTGGGACACTATCAAGAAAAAGCTTCTGTACAACAAAAGAGACAACAGAAAAAAAAAAGAGTCCCAACGGAGTGGGAAAAAGTTTTTGCCCTCCATATAAGTGATAAGGGTCTAATAACAAAGATACACAAAGAACTCACACAACTCAAAAACAAAGTAAAGAACCCAGTTAAAAAATGGGGGAAAGATCTAAAAAGACACTTCTCTAAAGAGGAAGTCCAAATGGCCAACAATCACATGAAAAAACTGCTCAACATCACTAGCAATTAGGGAAACACAAATCAAAACCACAATGAGATACCATCTTACACCAGTAAGAATGGCCCACATCCAAAAAACAGACAACAATTGCTGGTGTGAATGTGGAGAGAAAGGAACACTTTTATACAGCTGGTGGGAATGTAAACTGGTCCAGTCATTATGGAAAGCAGTGTGGAGCACCCTCAAACTAATAAAAATGGAACTACCATTTGACCCAGTAATCGCTCTTCTGGGAATCAACCCAAAGGAGACCTCAACGTGGGTACAAAGGGACACCTGTGCTGGAATGTTTATTGCAGCACTATTTATAATTGGAAGGACATGGAAACAACCCAAATGCCCCAAGACAGATGACTGGATGAAAAAGATGTGGTATATGTACACAATGGAATATTACACATCAATTAAAAATGACACATTTAATGATTTTTTTTGGTAATATGGATGTTCCCTAGAAGAAATTGTATTGGCAGAAACAAGTCAGAAGGAAATAGACAGAAACCAAATGGTTTCACTAACATATGGACAACCAAAGAAAAGTACACAACTGGAGCAGGGGACCGACTGGAGTGGCCAGGGAGGGGAGGTGGTGGGTGACCCCCAGTGATCACAGTGATATGAATTATACATATATGAATTATTTAAATAAAAAATAGAAAAAATACTAAACAAGTAAAACATCTAACTCTACAAACTCACTCAAGAATTTTTGATCACCCATATTAGACAGGCATGAGTTTTAACACTGGGAATAAAATGCCTTAAATACAAAGTTCCTAATTTTATAAATTATATGGTAAGTTGGGAAAGAAATAATAAAATTTAAATATAAGTGCAATTAAAGTTAAACTGTATTATTTAATACATATGATTAGGATGACATTAAATGCAAGTCAGCATAGTAGTTGAGGAATCTAGAACTACATCTCTAAGGAACTGGCATGCAAACTGAGACTTAATTAACAGGAAGAAAAGATCTAGAGGAAGAGCATTCCATTGGGTGGGGGAAAGCAGTGTGTCTGAGATTAATGAGAAAATTCAGGGAGATAGTATGTAATGCTGGATACCCTAGACCCAAACCCTGGTCACATCTCCAAAGGCCTGGCAGAGAGCAGCAGCAGTTTTGTTTTTACCTCATAGGTGAGGAGGAGACAATGGAGTATTTATAAATCTTGGTGGAAAATGGGAAAGGATATTTTATGATTTCCATTTAAAAATGATCACTTGAACTATCTAAAAATAATGGATAAATGAATAACTAAATGTATCACATGATTTACTCAATGAGAAAGGATCATATTCATGTTTATCTTTATTCATCAACTACCATACTTTATAACAATTCTTTGCAAAGTAGAATAGTGATGATTAGAGTCATTGTAGTTTGGAAAATAAAATTATTCTCCATCAGTCACAATGTTAAATTACCTGTGTCATCCTGCATCTCCCCAAACAGAAACTGGAGATGACAACATTGATTCTGGAATTTAATCACTTAGACATTCATGTGCCCCAATGCTGTGAAGGAAGAAAACTATTTCTCAAATAATTTGCTGATCACTTAAATAAATTTGACTCATTATGATAGAGGTAATGAGAATGGACATTGGCAGAGTACTTACAACATGCTGCTCCAGTGCTATATATTCAATCCTCAAAACAAGTTGCTACACTGAAAGTTATCTTTATCATCACATGTTCTAGAACTAAGGAATGGCGGCCTTGCATAAGGAGCCCAAAGTGAAACAATATTCACCAAGGTCATAATGTAAATGCACATCCAATATTCACACTCTTTGTCACAGGTATATTTAGTTGTCATTTTTCTATAAGAAAGAAATAACCTTGGTATACAGGCAGTTCTCATTATGATTCCTGTCCTCAATATATCACTCGTGATATTACTAAAAATGGCTCCAATTGTGTTCAGTGCTCTTTTGGGGAAAATGGTCTAGAGAAAATAGACAGAGAACTTAGGAGAAATCAGGTGCTGGAAAGGGGAGTTCCCATCGTCTGGACTTAGTACAGTGAATGTCCAGTGACTGCAGCTAGACATCAAGACTAGAGAAAGAGAGTGACTGAGAGGAATTCTTTCTTTCATTGAAACCAATGACTTACTCTCCTGTAGCTTGTTCATAATTTCATTTTAGTGACAGAGTGTGGTATTTCACACAACTTTAAAAATTGCTTCCTAGAGAACTTTGTTTCAGTTTATATCTATAACTGGTCTACCTTCCTTCCAAATGCTGATATATACAAGTAGCTAATCACTCCCCTAGCAACAGGGCTTAAGTGAGAGCTGGGGCACAGGCAGCGACCTTGGGGACTGCTGTTTAAAGTCCCTGATGTCCCGAACCTAAGGTGCAAATAAGGATGATTAAGGAAAAAAAGAGTGTTACTGAGAAGGGTAGAAGGGAGAGCTCAAAAGAGAGAGGGAAGGAAGGTGGGAGGGAGGGAGAGAGAAGGGGGGGGCTGAAATTACCTAGATCAGAAATGGACACTGGGGAAGAGCTTCTAAAATAAATACTGCTATCAGTCTGGCTTCTGAACAGATTTTGAAAAGAATGGTATTATGGCAAATCTCTTGGTAGTGTAGAGTCCTGATTCCTGATTAGGACCATGAAGAATGAGGAAGAACCAAAATTCAGGTCAGTAACTATATCTTAAATTTTTTTGCTAGGATACAAACTGGCACAGAGTAGAAAAAATGAAATACAGAGCTGTATCTCAGAAAGTTCATTTATCAAGAATTTTTTAATAATAAGCACAGGCCCTTTACTCTTTGATATCTCTAAAAACTGACTTCTTTACATATTATCTCCTCAGATACATAAAATAAGACTAAGTATAGATTCTGGAATAAAGGTAACCAGGAGAGTTATGGGAACAAACCTTATGATGACTATTGACAGGAATAAATTATGCTTTTCTATAACTTATTCTCTTTTTATCCTAACATTCTACCTCTTTGACCCATATTCTAACATGATGATATTTTGCAAGTTGTTTTCTCATAAAAGTTTAGCTATCTCTAAGGGTAGACATCCTACAGTATGAGAAGAGGTCACTGTCTAAACAGGAGTCCAAATATTTTCTGGGGAGACATTATCTGCATTGTCCAAAGATGACAGGTGCATCTATCAAATCAAAATTACTTTTGGATGAAATTTAAACTATGGATGCTTATATAAATTGTTCCTTTAGTCTGGGAAAATTTATATAACTGTCTATCTTAAGCAATAAACACAAAGCATACTAACATATTTAACACCCCCTGAATTAAAAATGAGGTATATTTTTATATCCCTATATTAACCCTCTGATATTTCTAGTTGCTATACACTGAGTCAATTAACTATTGCTTAGTCCATCCAACAGCATACATACTTCAATGATTTCAGAACCTCCTCAAAATCAAGTCTATAAGATTCTTCAAAAATATTTGTATATGTAGACAAAACATTGACTTAAAAAGTACACAAACTATGTGATAGACAATGCGTTGAGTGTTAAGCACTGAGAATGAAGGAATGGAAAATTTGGTAGCTAGAATTCATTAAAGAATAAATGTAAATTTTGAGAGAATGAAGGATCAGGGAGAGTCAATAAAATGAGACCACGATAACAGGAGGCAACCTGTGGAAGAGCACAGAAGGATCTCCAAGGTGGCTGCTGGAATAGAGTCATAGTTGATGTGGTAGAGTTTGAGACCCTGGGAAAAAATTTCATTAACCTGTTTAGTCCACTTTAATCATAAGAGTTTGAGACATGATGCGAAGCTAGAAAGATGAGTAAAATATCTAGAAATGTAATTCCAAAACTCATGAATAATTTCATGTACCACGAAAGCAGCTCTCAGTAAATCACATAAAGTATAAAAACAAAGAGGGATAAAGGCAAGAAGTTTGTTATACAACAGATTTTACCTATTCCTGAAGACATCATAAACCATAATGTATTTTACATAAAAATGCTGACTGTCATTAGCTTAATGTGTCACCTTGGATATGTAAGACATAAGACTTTATGAAAAGAAACAAATATACATTTTATTGATTCTGCTAAAAAAAAAATAACAAAATGAATACTCCTCACATACCCTAGTGTTCTAACATCAAGAGACATAGGAGAGGAAAAGTATGTTTCTATCTCACTGGGTTCATGTATGAAATGTCACCTTAAAAATATACAGATTAACAGGGAAAACCCCAGAAGTTTACTAATATGTCTACTTCCTTTACACTGGGAGAGCCTCCAAAAAATAAATAACTCAGAGGAATAAACTAAGTCACTCTTTATAAAAACACTTTCAATTAAAACCAAGGATGTTGTAGGGGAAAAAGAAAGAGCTGTTTGTGGAAGTTACAGGTAAGAGATATGAAGCAAGAGCATGATTATAATGTAGATTGAAATTGTTTCCTTCTACATTGTTTCTGATGAAGTTATTTGCTTGCTCCTTTCTTTTCCCTGAAAGACAAAGACAGGAGGGAGACACTCTTGCAAGTGGAGAGTCTCCTATAGTTAAATGTCTTCAAAAAAGACAACCTTCATCCAGTTTTCAGAGCAGCTTTTATATCTGCCATGACACTAAAGCAACCATCCTAGAAAACTATGCCAAAGGCACCTATTTGGGATTAACAAATGTTGCTCCCCTACAGTAGAAGCTCAATAATTATTTGAACCTTGCCTCCTCTTCTCAACCTTATCTTCTCAGTCTGGAGCCCTTACTCTTGCTTCTGTAACTCTGAAAAGAGTTAGCATTATCTGAGCCTGTCATAACAGGCAGAAAATGTTTTTTCCTGCCCATCCCACCCCTTGAAAGACAACTGTTTTGCTTGGTAGGGGAACAAAATTCAACCACCTTAAAATCTGTCATTTTGATATATATATTATATTTTATTTCATGGGAGGGACTCTGGGCAGTTTGCTTTTGAAAGATTTCTCCTTTAAGGGAGAGGCTCTTTATTCCACCTAGGATATAATCTTATTTCTCTTTTCAGTGGGGAACAGAAAACCTAAATATGACTTATCAGTGTTTACCATTTGCTGTTTACTGTTCCTTTCTTGGTTAACTCCAGTAATACCCTTTCTCCTTCCTCCCCCAACATTGTCATTCTAAGATGAGGGATTTTATATGCATCTGAAGTCATGGACTACTTGCTAAGCATTACTAGAACTCTCTCTTGTATTAGCATATTTATACATGTTGCTAATCATGTATCCTTTGTTTTTCTTCTCTTATAATCATTTCTTGATTATTTGATTACTTGATTATTTGACAGAATAATAGAACTAAATAATATAGGATTGTTTCTTTGTGCATCAACATCCTTACCTAGTGCAGGACCAATGTTTCCTGACTTAATATGAATTTCAACTTTGCCAAAAGTCCATACCCTCACCATTTTCCCCTTTTCCCCCCCAGACTTGTAGGTTATTTCAATAAAGCCTAGACGAATTCAGTTTTAATCAAATTTAGTGTTTTTAAAATCCCATTATAGTCACCAGTCACCTGTTATTAAGAATTTGTCACATTTCAGGATAAATAGATAACCCTGGCTATAGCCTTCCAATACAGGAAGGCGGTTCTTCTCAACAACCTTAAAATATTTGAAAACTGAATAGTTTACTCTTTCCAAAGCACTTCTCACTTGCAATTCCATTGCATTCCATTCTCACAGCCTAACAAGACACTGCCCAAAGAAGGGTCCATAGATTCCATTAAAAGACATTGAAATCAAAGCCCAAAATAAAGTGACTTACTCAGTATCATTGCTACTGGAAAATAACACAAAAGGCACTTCCAATACAATCTACTGAAGCTGAAAATTTAGCCATCTTGCACATTTTCTGTCATCATAAAGTTTTGGGGAACCTTCCATAAAATTCACACCAATAAATTATTTTCAAAGCAGGTGAGCACTACAATCCACACCATAATAGAAGGTTGCACTGCTTTTAGCTGGTATTAACCACATATGCATAGTATCTTACTCCAGAAATGTGTTGACTGCATCAGATAATAAAATTTCTAAAGTTACAAAACCTTCTAAATTCTTTTACATTTCAACAGCATCTATAATAGTCTTTAGAAATACTCTATTTGAGCTTTCTAATATAAATTCATTTTTACCTCAGAATCTCCATATAAGTGCTACAGCAACAACAATTTATCTTCTGCTATGAACAAATACTGCTCTTAAATGTTTATCCTAAAACCTTTGTATTGCTCATTTTCTATATTATAGTCTATGAGTCAAAAGAGTGGATCCTTTACTTTCTAGGGATTCCTCTTACACAGAGGTTCTCAACTGTTTTATAAAGTCTTAATTATGAAGAAATAATTACTAGTATAATTACTAATTATTATTTCAAGCACAGCTAAAAAATAGGTTATGTGTTTTGGGGATAGATATATCTATCTATATAGATATATATAGATCTATATAGATAGATATATCTATCCCCAAAACACATAACCTATTTTTCATTATATTATATATATATAATATATATTATATATTATATAATATATTCTATATAATATATATTATATATATATAATTGCTAAGATATTTTCATTGGTCCCAAAAGTTTTGAGAGTTAAACAACTAAATTTTTCCTACAGGCATTACATATCATCATTCCTTCAGCTCAACTGAACATTTCTAATTTTTTTCTTTTTACTTGATTTCACCCTCCTCTTTCTCATTTACCCTTCTTCTCATTTACCCTTCTTCTCATTTACCCTTCTTCTCTCCCTCCCTCCCTTCCTTCAATTATGTAACCCCTCAGCTATCAAGTTTCCATATTTGCATCTCCAACACAGCTTTAGATTTAATTATATATTGATCATTTACTTGTTATACATAGTGGGAATTCTTTGCATCAACACCAGTTATTCCAGTAAATCATCATGAAAAGCTCCCTTTATATTCAAAGCTACTGTGGCAGTGTTTAAATACAGTGCTTTATCTTTTCAGTTTGCCTTTATTTGATTAAATATGCAATGCAGCAGTTAAGTGCATTGTTATATTTCTTGTATGTTGTCCAGAAGCACTAAATCATGTTGATCCTGGATGATAGTAAAGTTGCTCTTATAAATTCTATTTTCTCTTATCTAGAAATATACAGAAAATTAATAAATTACTACAGTTCCTGCTGTTGGAAGTCAAGATTAATGAACATCTTATGAATCGATAACATGTCCAAGGAACAACTCCTAGAAAACAAGAACTTCATCTGTGTAAACTGAAAGGAATATTTGCCACTTTACAAATTCTGCAATGTGGTTCAACACCAGTGCTGCCCCGTTTTTGCTTACTGGTTTCCCAGGCATGGAAAAGGTACATCACTTGATTTCCATTCCGTTATTAGTAGTCTACATCTCCATACTTCTTGGTAATGGCACACTTCTTTTTCTCATCAAGGATGACCATACTCTTCATGAGCCAATGTACTATTTCTTAGCTATGTTGGCAGCCACAGATCTTGGTGTGATAGTGACCACAATGCCCACAGTTCTGGGTGTCCTATGGTTGAACCACAGAGAGATTGGCCATGGGATCTGCTTCTCTCAAGCTTATTTTATCCATACACTTTCTATTGTGGAGTCTGGTGTCTTGCTTGCCATGGCTTATGACCGTTTCATTGCCATCTGCAACCCCCTGAGATATTCCACCATTCTTACCAATACCAGAATAATTAAGATTGGAATGGGAGTATTAACAAGGGCTGGTCTATTAATTATGCCAATTATTATTCGCTTGCACTGGTTTCCTTATTGTCGATCCCATGTACTGTCCCATGCCTTTTGTCTACACCAAGATGTCATCAAGTTAGCCTGCGCTGATATCACCTTCAATCGTCTTTATCCAATTGTAGTTGTATTTGCAATGGTCTTAATAGACTTTTTTGTAATCTGTTTCTCTTACATTTTGATCCTCAAGACTGTTATGGGCATTGCTTCAGGAGAAGAAAGGGCCAAAGCTCTAAATACATGTGTCTCCCACATATGCTGCATCCTGGTCTTCTATGTCACAGTAGTTGGTTTGACATTCATCCACAGATTTGGAAAGAATGTTCCACATGTGGTTCATATCACATTGAGCTATGTCTATTGTCTTTTCCCACCTTTAATGAACCCTGTCATCTACAGCATTAAAACCAAGCAGATCCAGAATGGTATAATTCGCTTATTCTCTCTGCATCATTCTAGGGCATGACTGACTCATTCTTCTCTTAGGATTAGTTCTGAGAACATGAACAAGTTGACAAGTTTATTTATTATTGGTAGAAATGAGGGAAAGTTCAGTATCTCTGCCTTTCAGAATATCATGTTAGCCCTTCCAGGTACTGTTGAGTTTTACATGATCTAACACAAGTAAAATATTAGTATCTCATATGTCCAATTAACTTACTATATTCCTATTTAGTGAGCCTATGAAATCTGACATTTGATTCAGTAGTTATTATATGTGTCACCAGTATTTGAATCAAAGTCCATTTTTCTGACTTATGTTCATCATGTAGCAGCTCTAATGAATTGAAAATACTCTTAGTCTTGTATCACATCTAAGTTTTTCCTTATATGGATCTATTTGGTCTTTTTAGAAAATTATATTAAGGAATGAACGTTTCCTTGTCCTTAGTTCAATGTGATATCCCTTATACTCTATGTGTATCTATTTTGTTCACTTAAATTGTTGTAAAGTATTTATTAAATAGGGCCATTTTAATAATGTAAAATGTATGTAAATAAAATATAGATAGGCAATTATAACTCTGCTATTATGTAATTGCCCAGGGTACTCAACATATTTTGTAATACAGATGGAAGATGCTTATCATCCTTATAAGTTCTATATTCTGCTAGACACAGATATTTTTGAATTGCAAATTGATATCAAGATTTTAATTTTCACAAGTCATTGGTAAGATTATATAGATATTTCTACATTATACGTAATAGCCAAGATGAGGGAAAAAGTCCTCTTTCAAAGTAGGGAGAAAATGAGAAGATAGAACAATCAAATAACTAGAAGGAAATTTTTCTCACTCTAAATGACTATCCAACTTCATTTGCATCAGAGTCAAGTCCAGGGAAGATGGGGTCACCAACATATGGTGAAGAGCTAGTGGTAGTAACTCAAAATATTAGTTTGTTGTACTTTTTTTAGCTCTGCATTTTTGTTGACAAACTAAGTAATGCCAGAATGATTAAAATAGCATTGATTGTTGCCTTCATTTGATAGGTAAATAGTAGTTCTAGATAAAGGTAAAATGACAGTGCTGAATATGTGCCAAATGTCAGGTTATAAAGTGAATCCAGGAGATACTGTTATGCGCACACAGTAGAAACCAAAGAGCTAAGAATGTTGCTTTAGTCAGTGCACCACAACAGTTCCAGATCTGCAGTCCTCCTAACTTCCACTATCAAATGCAGAATACTTTGAGTTAAGAGAAATAAGGCATTTGAGGATGAGAAGAAGCGTCTGTTAATACCTAAGTCCTTCAGCTTTCCCTAACTGAAGAAGAGGTTGTCATGTTTCTTGGCTTCTGCCCTTTTCCCAATCAAAGAAACCATCACTGCAAACACATTCATGACTGACAAGACTGTGGTGCATGCATTTTCATGCAACTATAGTTTTTCAGCAGATGCACTCTCTCTAAAAAGTCTCATCTTGGGACTACATCAAACTGAAAAGCTTCTGTACAGCAAAAGTGACAACAGAAAAAAACTAAAAGATGCCCAACTGAATGGGAAAAAATCTTTGCTCTCCACATGGGTGATAAGGGTTTAATAATGAAGATCCACAAGGAACTCACACAACTAAACAAAAGCAAAACAAAAAGCCCAATCAAAAAATGGGGAGAAGAACTAAAAAGACACTTCTCCAAAGAGGAAATACAAATGGCCAACAGGCACATGAAGAATTGCTCAACATCGCTAGTAATAAGGGAAATGCAAATCAAAACCACAATGAGATACCACCTTACACCAGTAAGAATGGCCCACATCCAAAGAACAAGCAAAGCAAATTGCTGGCGAGGATGTGGAGAGAAAGGAACACTACTACACTGCTGGTGGAAATGTAAACTAGTTCAACCACTATGGAAAGGGGTGTGGAGGACCCTCAAGCTAATGAAAATGGAACTACCATTTGACCCAGCAATTGCTCTTCTGGGAATCTACCCAAAAGAGACCTCAATGTGGGTACAAAAGGGCACCTGTACCCGTATGTTTACTGCAGCACAATTTATAATTGCAAGGTCATGGAAACAATCTAAATGCCCCAAAACAGAGGACTGGATGAAAAAATGTGGTATATATACACGATGGAATATTACTCATCAATTAAAAATGACAAATTTGACAACTTCATGACAACATGGATGCATTTAGAAGAAATCATATTAGCAGAAACAAGCCATAAAGAAAAAGGCAGAAACCAAATGGTTTCACTAATGTATGGATATAGTGAAAAAAAATAAAATAAATAAAAGTCTTGAGGAAAGTCAAAACAAGCGAAGCACCGAAATGAAGCGCACAACTATGAACAGGAGGGAAAGGGGAGGAGGGGAGGGG
The DNA here is from genome assembly GCA_004024945.1 of Uropsilus gracilis. Taxonomy (NCBI): domain Eukaryota; kingdom Metazoa; phylum Chordata; class Mammalia; order Eulipotyphla; family Talpidae; genus Uropsilus; species Uropsilus gracilis. The sequence goes on from PVHY01017229.1 coordinate 21,196, forward strand.
AGGGGGGGAGGCAAACCCTTGAGATTACAAAGTTGTGAAATTTATATATAAATAAAGAAAAAGGGGTAAAAAAATAAAAAATAAAAATAAATAAAAAGTCTCATCTTTACTCTCATAGTAAGTAGGAGGTAGCCTTTCTTGTCTTTCATGGAAGGTCCCCCTTTTTTCTTCAAACCAGGAATCCCCAAACTCAGTAAATATCCATGAACTGCTCCATTATTTTTTATAACTTGCAACCATGTAAATGTTTCATATGTAATTTAATTAAGTTGTTGCATTCTTTTTTTGCTAAACTGATTTTTTTTTTGATTGCTTGTCCATCCTTAGAAGAACTCAACACAATATGGGATTATTTCCTTTATACATTGACACTATGACTGCTCAGGGAACCACCTCATAATTTTTCACATGCCTCCTACAGGTGGATCCTGTGTGATCTCTCTCATACTGAAAATCAAAGTAGTCTCTGACTCCTGCACCTATATTTTATAATAGAAAGGTGAGAATTTTCCAGAATTCCTGGGATTTTTAAGCTATAAGGAGAAAGAAAACAGAAAACAAAATTTGGGGGAAAGAACCAAGGTTAATAAATAATTTTTACCAAATTATTTTAAAAGACTGTCATTTGATCATTTATTTATGTTATTAAAATCATCTATAAGTCTGTGATTATATGTAACAGTGTGTTTCACTTATCACTTCTGAACTCTGCTCCAGGAGATAAGATAGATCTATATCCCTACTCTACAGTACATGTACATGGGTAATCTTCAATAAAATATTAGTTTTGATTGAAATATATGAAATTGAAAGTGACCCACAGCTGTGCGTTTGTGTGTTGGCTCTGAGTTTATGATTCTGAGCATGGGTTACTGCTAGTGGCTCTGATATCTTGATGCTCTAAATGCTTGAGTTTCTTAAAAGGTGTTCATGTCCAACGCCCTCAATAATATAAGATTACAACTCTTCATAGTTCATTCTTGCCTCATTTTCTTGCAATGAATACATGGAAGTCTAAACTGCAGCAAAGAAAATCCTTTTTGGTGTTCTCTCTAGACTTAATCATCATGCAACCAGATGTAGAAAACTAACATAAAGTTTTCAAATAAGGATATTGATTATCACTTCCAAAAGTTTCACTCCCCACTTTCTACCTATTTTTATGTTGCAGGGATGGAGAGGTCGGTGAAAGAGCTTATGCAAAGGGAGAATTGGGAAGCCATGTTTCTCTTTCATGGGCTCAGTCCTTTGAAAAAGATCTCTCTCAGAACAGGTGAGCAGAGCTAAACATTTCATAAGTAAAGGGCAGTGATGGTGGGTGGTGAGATTCTCCTGAGATGTTACCTTACTGCCCTGTTCTGATCTTTACAATTACATATGTTGCACCAATTTTGCACCCATTGAGCACCCTCTGCCATCAAGCTGGCTGGTAAGAGGGCCTCAGGGGCTGGCCCAGGAGACACTGACCCAACCTGGGTGTGGGACAACAGGTCTTGGGAGGCCCACATGGGAGTTGCCATTGCTTAGGCAAGAGGTGGCTCTGCCCCATGGACACTGGGCTCCATCTGCTCTCACTTCTGCCGGAGGAGGGGCAGGGAGAGGTGGAGGGACCTACAGGCTGGCTTAAGAAGTTCCAGTCAGCTTGGCCTGTGGGGGCTGCGGCACCTCGCCGCAGCTGCCAGCAAGCCTCTAGATGGTAGCTACACCAATTGTGCACCCACCCACCGAGCACCCTCTGTCGTCAAACTGGCTGGTAAGAGGGCTTTGGGGCCTGGCCTGGGAGACATGACTGGACCTGTGCGTGAGCAAGAAAAGACTCACACAGGGTCAGGGAAAACAGCAGGGGTGGGGGGCAAATCTTGCTAGTTCACTTTCACTCCACTTAGTCCTCAGGAAGAATAAGAAAAACAAACTTTGCAAATAGTGACACAGAATGTGTGAGGGACCAGATAAGCACCCTGCCAATACAACTGGGCAGGATGCAGGAGGACTATCATAGAACATAATGGACTGGAGAAACAACCATGATGAAGACCTATCACAAAAGTGTGCCTACAAACTCGTCAGGAGTGAATGAAGCAAGACCGCATTTTGGGATGTCACCCCAGAAAGCAAGGAGTCCCTCCCCACACCATGGGAGAGGAAGCCACAGAGTTGGGGAATTGGCTTCTTAACAAATCTGCAAAGGGAGAGAGTAGAGATCATCTACAAAGGCCTTTGGTGGATGCCTATCCTCTCTGAGAAATCTCATTACAAAAAAATGACTGGGAGCAAGGCCCTCCCAAGCCAGAAGGCAGAGCTTCTGGATGAAGAGGCAAAAGATATACTGGAAGAATAGACTGGAACAGGGAACCAGCAATGAGGAGACATTGTTAAACCTCAAATGAGCATGGACAGGCTGCCCAACGCAAAGCTAAGACTACAATCCTTCACGCACCAAATGCTGTGTACCAGGGACACAGTCCCTCACCTGTCAAATAGACACAACCACAGAAAAGGAAGAGAGAGAGACGGACTTAACATAAATCATCAAACAATCAGAGAGGAGTCTGAGTGAACATACGGATCATAGTAGTTGGGGAGGAGAAGGGAAGGAATCCCAGCAATGATTTATCTGTGTAAGAAATTTTTAAAAAAGAATAAGTAAATAAATAAATATATATACATATATATATAACAAAAAAAAAAGAGAAAAGAAAAAAGCACGTTTGTGGGAACAGTAGTAGCTATCTTTGGTACAGTTCAGGGATGTGGGATGGATTAGCTGTTTCCTCTTTTACTCTCTTCAGGGATGTGGAATGGATTAGCTGTTTCCTCTTTTTCTCTTTGTCCCTGTTCACTGTTATTTGAGAAAAGGTCTCAGATCTGTCACTAGGTCAAAAGCTATCTAACTGGTTCCTCATCTGACCAAATATTGCCACAATTGCAAAAGCTCTTTAGTGCATCAAGCAATGATAATAACACATGTGACTAACCCTAATCCATCCCAAGCAAGAGTTCTGTGCCCACCAGGTTAGGAGGCTTGAGGTGGGATTACTATCTGAAAAATGGGACAACAGGCTTGCAGCTCCTCCTTCCATACTTAGACACTTATCTCCTGTACACATGCCTTGTGGTCGTTTAACATTCTTCTCTGCTTTACAAACACTGCTACCTTAGCCCTACAGGTTTCAATAAGGACAAAGACTACTACAACAGAGGCAGTGGACAGTTTCTCAAGTATCAGCATGGCTCAGGAGACAGTGGTTCTCTGTTTTACAATGGCTTCCTACTTTGCAGTGCCAACAAGTCACTGAGTTTTAAGGGATTAAAAACTATTTTTTACAGAAGGTTTTAAAGTCAAAATGAAATATGTCTCTTAACAGAAATCAAATGGCCAGGTGGAAAAGTTAAAACAAGCTAACAACCAAACTAAAGTACACACTTGTGGGGAGGGAATGAGTGGGAGCAGTCTGGAAGGGGAAGTGGTAGGTGGGTGAACCCTGGGAAATAGAGAGATGTGAAAAAAAAAATATATATATATATAAGCTATTTAAATTTAAAAAAGAAAACATGTCTATTTAAGAATGTTATATTTCATTGAGGTAATGATTTATAAAGTTGTATATGATATAGGGGAAAAGGTTCACATCTCTTGAGATGTATGTAACTCACACCTATCCCAAAGCACCCACTATTCTCTATTATGGTTTCTTAGGTGACAGTACATCAAAAGAGAGATACTACCACAATATGTCTTTAAATCTATTCTTCCACTGGTTTGTCTTGCCTGTGTGTGTTCTCGTGATCTACTTGCCCTATGTCTAAATGTTGACCAAAACTAAGAATTTCCTGGTCCTTACCCATGAATTATTTAGCTTTCCTTCTAAAAAGACAAGCTATCATTCTTCCAATTATACCTCACAAGTTTCACTTCTGCTCTTCCCATATGAAGTGTCCAATACTCTCAGGTTTGTGGTATCTCCAATCAGTTACTGAAGACCCCACATAGGTAGTGCAGTTAACTTCTAGGCATCTCTGTACATGACTCAGTACAGTAACTTTGGAATGAAACAGTCTGGTTTAGAATGATAATTTCAATCGTTGACTATGTATTTATTGTCAAATCATTTTATCTCTCTGTGCTTTAGCTCCACTTTAAATGAGATTAATAATAGTACTCACATTTTCAGGTTGACTTGACAATTAAATATATTAATTTATGCAACATTTATAATAGTTCTTCAGCAAATATAAATACTATAGAAGTTTTAGTTTTTACGATTGGATACTTTATAAAGATGGAATTATTGATATTTGGGTTGAAAATGGAGGTCAAACCTATCCCAGAGACAGATCTTACTTATAATGATGACAAGGTCAAAGTTTAGAGCTCTTCTCGGTATATATGTGTGTTACCATATGGATCTGACAGGTCTGTCCACAGGCCTGCAATTATCCGTTTTTGTAGTCATTGGACTGTTAAGGGTAATTGAATTTTCAGGATTTTTCATACCCTCCCACCATTAGCCTCTATGACCAGACTTGTACCCTCTTCATGACTGTACATACCATACCTGGTTCAGTAGGTGTGTGCATGTGTGAGTGGGTTCACCTGGGCCTAGGAGAAAGAAGATAAAAATAGTGGAGTCTCCTGGGGGATTGGGAAAGAGGCTATAAAGAGAACAGTGAAGAGAACACAGGACAAATGGGAGAGGGGGACAGCGTAGGGGGTTGGGAAAGCCAGAGAGAGCCCATATGAATGTGAAGTTTCCTGGGTACTGAGGGCTCCCCTGCCTCCCAAGTCCCCTGCCTAGCCTGCCTGCTTCCCATACAATTAATTGCCCCAATCTCCTTGCTTGGTGTGCTTCTGCACCTGGTTCCTGAGAGTATAAAAGGCTGTAAAATTCAACAAAGGCTCTGACATTCGTCTTTAGCTGCTAGAACTGATGATGAACCTACCCAGATTGAGATGGTTGCAAAACACTGTGTGACAATGTTATTTCCTTCATGCTGCACTAAGAACAATGTGGGCTTTCGTGCTTCTAGGGTTAGAATCAATCCAGATCTATACTGCATAAAAGCCAAATGGTTTTTGAAAGTTATAACCTTGTTAGCCTCAAATGTCCATGATAGCAAGAAGAGGACACTTCACTTAGCATCTACACTCAGAGAGAATAAATGGGTAAAGACACCTAAATTTTACTACTCCAACCCTTCTGTCAAGTCTTTCCTCGAAACTCCCTTTGGTTGGTCCTTTGAGTCAGTAGTTCCATAAGCTGCTCTTGCCACCCTGTGGCTTGTCCAGCATCTACAGGCTGCTCCTATAGAGAGGGGGGGAAAGGGGGGAGAGTAAACAGCTGCTAGGGACTACCTATTTGTGAGTTAAAAAGGTAATACTCTAATTTTATGTAAGAAATAATAACTACATGGAAGAATTAATACCAGTAAGTGTAAATCTAGTCACTATCCATCATTTCCACTGAAAGTGCTCAAAATAGACTTCCCCAGGTTCCCAGAGCTCACTTTCCCAAGAAGCCCCAGGCTGGCATACAAGTATTATGAACTAATATCAACTGAGAACCTAGAGATCAAGGAGAAGCTCTTAGTAGTCCCCTAATTGTATAAGGGATCACTAACCCCCATATTTATCTAGAAGAATAAAGACAGGTGAGATCTCCAGATCTCAAGTTATCTGTAGAAAAGTTCTCAGTATGGAAAACCCACCTTTCTTTGCAGGGTAAACCTGAAGTGGTTGTCTGCCACGGACCGGCCGTGCAAGGAAGACCGCTAAGTACAGGCTTCAGGTGGACAGGAAAAACTCAGGCAGGCGAATGATGATCACAGACACGAATTCAGTGAGCAATGAAATCTGCTGCTTTATTTTAGATTTTCAGGCCGCTTTTATCTTGTTTAAACGAGTTACTTCAACATCCCATGAGGAGGGGCTTTGCATGAGTAGTGAGTGCATTATCTCAGTGAGGGACAGGAATGAGCGCGTGAGGGCAATTATCATTGAGCGCGTGAGGGCAATATCATTGAGCGCGTGAGGGCAATATCATTGAGCGCGTGAGGGCAATATCATTGGAAGACAGAAATCAATATCTTAACAGAAAATAGATTATCATTAGATACTACTAAACATTCCTAAGCAATCATTTTTAGGGAATCAGGATAACTAAGTTGGTTACAAGTCACCCAAGGTTATTCCTTGGCTGTAAAACTTATCCAGTTTATCAAGTTCTCCTTGCCTCGAGCTCTTTCTAGTATTTCAATGACTTTTCACAGAGAATTTAATTAAAGTAAAGAATCTGATGACTGGGCCCCCAAATCTTTCTTAATAATGATGCAGTTCATGACTTCAGCACTCCTACACCTGGGGTCTGGGGAGCTCCGCCCCTAGGGTCCCCTGATTTCTCAGGTCAGCTCCCAGTTTGTTCCTCCTGCGGGGGGGCAAAGAGCTTAACTTGTAAAAGGGTTTAGATTACAAGTTTCTCATCTCTGAGATGGGCTCCCATAGTTGTCACTTCATTTGAAGTCTCCTCTCTCCTTGATACAGGCCCCTAACCTATATCCTAATTTACCATTTAAGTCCTGTTCTGAGAACAAAATCCTCAGACTCTAGATAAATTTCCTATGCACACAAGTGTCCATGATATTAAATTGACATTTTTCTTCTACCAACTCATCATTACGATGTTCTGATTACTCAGCCAGCCCAAACAGAATCCAAAGAAGCAGGAGAATGTTTCCCTCTGCCCAGACACTATTGTTACAGTCTCAGCCTTTTATACTGAGTCCTAAAGCTCAGAGTTTGTATTATAATGCCATGAAACTTTAGGTAGGCGAAGATCTCTATTATATTGGCCAACCAAGACTAACATTGCTTCAGTAAAGCAAGGCAGAAATTTTATGTATGCTATCTACATAGACTAAAGTGTTTGAGTTGTCAGGTCAGAATCACTTCAAGAGAAAACTAAATTCATATCCCAGAGGAGCACTTTTCTTAATGTTATTATTAAATAATTGGGCATTGCAATTTAATTATATGATATTTACTTATATGCTGTTTTATTTTCCAATTTAATTAGCTAATGGTAAACGTGCTATTCAATAAGTTCACATATTTTAGAAATTACTAGATTCAGAGGTCATAGCGGTATTCATATATTCCCTACTATGATGCTTATCTTTTAAAAAGGAGAAAAATTCAAAAAAAAATAGAAATATAAAATAAATAAGTACAGTTTTATATGAAAATATCAAAAAATGTCAATGTGAGAATAACAAAGAGAGACTTGCATAAGTTGGTGTGACAAATGAGGGTTCTCAGAGTAAAAATATTATCTGGAAGATGTGAAGATAGGAAAGTTTGCTCTATTGCTGCTGACTCATTTCCATGAACAGACACAGGGAAAAGAACCCAATGACAGTCTTTTAGAAAAGAGACGTCAAAATTATTAGTTACCTAACAGATTGCCTTTTCCAGATGGCACTTAATCTGAGTGATCAGATTAAAGATTGAATCTCTTCCGTTGGCCCTCTGTTCTGCAAGCACAATCCAGATAGGTTCTTTGTTGGTTCTAGCAGTTAAAGAAGAATTTTAGAGCCCTTGATGGGTTTTAAAAGTTTTAATGCTTTCAGGGAACCAGGCAAGGAGGCTGGGACAATTGTGTGGCAAGCAGGGAGGGTAGTTCTTTGTTGGTTCTAGCAGTTAAAGAAGAATTTTAGAGGCCTTGGTGGGTTTTAAAAGTTTTAATGCTTTCAGGGAACCAGGCAAGGAGGCTGGGACAATTGTGTGGCAAGCAGGCAGGGGAGGCAGCAGGAGTAGAGGAGGCTGGGAGGCAGGTGAACTGTCAGTCCCAAAGGAATCTTTATGCTCTTCCTCTGGTCTCTCTGTTCGGTGTTCTCTCATGCTCTTCTTTGCGCTCACCTCATGGTGCAACCCTTTTACCCCTCCCTCCTAGGCTAGGCATGTACAATCATGTGGAGGGTGAAATACCACAGATACTGATCATAGAGTGTAACAGAGTCAAATACCTGGCTAACTCATTTTCCCTATACCCTATCTGTGGATATTGAAGCAAGATACTAGTTTTGAACCACCTAGTACTCACATTTCTAGTGCATAATGGGGCACTTGAACATAACTACAAAACCCTTGCCACATTCTGATATTTATACCTTAATCCCGCCACTCTTTTTCAAGAAGCACCATCTTTTGCAATCACCCTTTTTTAACCAAATATTTAAAACCAAATATTTAAATATTTAAAAGCAAATACTTAAATTTGAATACGGTTTTCACTCTTAAAAATTCAAGAAAATCTGAAAAAACCATAAAAATTGGAGCGGTAGCCTAGAAATATATCAGTCTATCATAAAGAATTATCAGTGATGAGAGGCAGAGCTACCCAACAGCTAGTGATTTAAAAAAGGAAAAAAGAAAATCTATCTGATTATATCAAATAAGTTACACTAGCGAGAAGAGTGGAAACAACATAAAGGATCAAGGCAATTAGGGAATTAAAATTTGATGTGTGTTAGATAAAATTCTTAAAGTTCATAAATTAGTAAACTTATTTAAAAGATGCAAGTTGAGATATATATATATTAAATATTGTGAGTTTCTACTTCCTTTATATTTATTCATGATTGAGACTACAGTGGCTATACCAGTAGGATACAATTTATTAAGTTTTAAAATGAAGTCCCTGCCCCTGGCCTAAAAAGCAGTTTTGGGAAGTCAGAATAGATATGGTTGCCAAGGGAACCAGGTCATAAGCCTGATCACCACTACCAGAAAAACCAATCCAGCTCCAGAAATACAGAAGCAGAGGTCAAGATATTCCCGCAGATAACTGATATAAATTGGTGCCCCAACTTAGAAAGTCAGCAAAAACAGAATAAAAAAGAGAGGCTCAAATCCTCCTTTGTATGCAGGTTTCTCCCATATCACCCAACTGCTTCTTACACTCTTAAGCAGTGTATTTCAATCAGTCCATCTTAAGTGTATTTCAATCAGTCCATCTTTCTGTTACCAATCTCTCTGATGAATTCTTTCACCACTCCACCTTCCCAGCCTCACACTGGGAGCATTCCCTACTACAATACCCATTAAGTTACTGTAGGGTAAGTGAGTTAGTCAGGCATTTTCTTCACTTGCCTCTATATCTAGTACCTCAGGTATTGTGTCTTCCCCATGATTGTGTGGCCCATTGGGTGTGCGCATGTGTAAGCTTGAACACATGGACTTAGGAGAGAGGGAATAAAGGAGCACAAAAAATGCACAGAAGAACACCAGGGAGGCCAGAGGAAGGCAGTGGAGAATCCTGGGGTGGGTCTGGGGAGCTCACCTGTCTCCTTACCCCACCTCCCACAGCCCTACCCCTGCCCTGCCTGCTGTGTCAGTGTAACTGATCAACCAATAAAGAACCTGTTCTGACGCTTGCATGACAATGGGCATCACCAGATGTCTTAAAATTTGCTATGAGGATTTGTTAATTAGAATCACTGTCACTTTGTGATCACACAGATATTTGGTGACCACCCTTTCTTGTACAAGGCTCAAATGCCTGGAATTTCCTAATAATGAGAGCATGGATGAATCCTTGGTTATGTTAGTGAGGTGGCTTTTTGAAACCATTTAAGGATAGATACTGGTTGTCAAGGGAAGCAACCATATGGTTAAAGGTTATAATTTTCAGCCCCACTCCCTGGCTTTGGCAGGAGTGAGAGGGCTTAGTGATGGAATTCGTTGCCAACTGTAATGATTTAGTCAAGCATGGTTATATAATGAAGCCCTCACAAAAGTCCAAATGGAGTATGTTTGGATGGTTTCTGAGTTAATGAACATCAGAGGTGCTTATTTATGTGAGGAGGTGAGGGAGAGTGGCACAGTTGCTCTGTAAGATACTGGGAAGCGGCATACACTTCCCAGACCTTGTTCTGTGTATTTCTTCCCTATAATATTCCTGATTTAAATCCATTTACAAAAAGGTTATCATCTAATAAACACAATGCTTCTCTGAGTTCTAGGAGCTGCCTGGCTAATTATTTGAACCCAAGAAGGTGGTGGGAACCCCTGCTTTGTAAAAAGTAGAGGTAACAACCTGGATGTGCACTTGGTCTCCTAAGGTGGGATCAATGGAATCTCTAATACTTGGTTGTTTCAACTGAACAACCAAGGGAAGAACCTGGGTTTGTGATTGGCATTTGAGGAGGAAAGCAGTCTTTTGGGACTAAGATAATGCTATCTCCAGGTGGGCAATGTCAGAATTAAGACCCACTGATGTTCATACCCTGGAACAAGGACAGACTCTTCAGTAAATGGTGCTGGGAAAACTGGATCAAAACTTGTAAAAAAATGGACCAGGATAACACCCTCACACCCTGTACAAAAATTAACTCAAAATGGATAAAGGACCTGGAAGTGAGACCTGCAACCATAAAATACATAGAAGAAAACCTGGGCAAAGCCCTTCATGAATTTCACCTCAGAAATCCTTTTGGGGAAACAACTATGGCTGGCAAAAAAATGAAGGAAAGCATAAACAGCTGGGACTATATAAAACTAAAAAGTTTCTGTGCAGCAAAAGAGACAATAAACAAAACAAGAAGAAACCCAACCAAATCGGAGAAAATTTTTGCCCTGCAGACAAGTGACAAGGGTCTGATAACAAAGATCCACAAAGAGCTCCTACAGCTCAACAAAAACAAAGCAAAAAACCCAATCAAAAAATGGGGAGAAGGGACTGAGGCT